>KZ106765.1:0-107672 GCA_000504385.2 Exutisphaerella laricina CBS 326.52
ATCGGCCAAACCCTACCACCCCTTTCCCCTTTCCCTTCCAAAACACAACCATTAAAAAAAAAGCTCTCCTCAACAACAAAAAAAACACCCCTTCTCTCCACCATCTATAGTCATCCCCCTCACCATCTCGTCGTCGCTCGGCGCAAACACGTTCTTCCTGACGAAAACCCACAAGATCCCGATGGTTTGTGATCGGTCTCATTGTTTAATTTTTTTTTTCCCTCCATTGATCAAGCAAGCAAAGTTTTACTCGTGAGATAATAAGTCGTCGGCGGCATAAGACCGGTTTCAGCTGAACAAATTAGGAGCCGCCGTTTGCACACCGTATCTCCATTGGATGATGCCAGCCTTTTGGCGCGGACATTAGAGCTGGGGGTGAGTTGTCGTGCTTGGGGCCATGGCGACGCTAGTTGAGGCGAGAACAGCCTGACTTATGATATATGTGTTGTCGAAAGTGTGTCGTAGAATGTGGACACTTTGGCATTGGAATACCGCCACTTTCAGGGGGTGAGACTTCTCGGCATGACGGGTAAACGGGTAACAGGTATCTTTGCTGTGTTAAAGTGATCTCGACAAGTCAGGTCAGGACAGGACATGGGTGTGTCACTCGGACGAGACGTGATATATCGTCTTATTGATACTGTACAAAACTTTGTATGAGACTGAGTCATGGCTTCAGCAGCTAGTAGTATAGCACGCACGAGTGCGTGAAGGGGCAAAGGGGTATTAGAAACGAGCTGCAAACACAGCATACTTCAATGTACCTTCCGACTTCCGTTTTCGCTCAATGGCCCTTACATGTTAACGCCAACAATTTTTCATGCCTCGTGTCTGCTCGCTTGCTGCTTCCCCAGAACGCCGTGATAGTGGTACTTTGGTACAGACAAGAAGGGTGAGGTCGTGGATGTGCTGTAAAGTCGTCGTTGACATACGTGTCTCGTCGAAGTCGAATTGTGTGCAGGTGTACTATGTACCAGAGAGAAGTGAAGTGGAAAGGACAAGTCCTTCCTTCGCTACACAGGTGGGTTCTGTCACAGCATAGCGGTTGCAGATATGCTGTGGCTATACGATCGCCGGCGTGGTCGTGGCATAGAATGGACACTGTGCTCTTTCTAGAAGCAGTTTAGTCCACCCTTCTTCTTTTTCTTGTTTTGGTTGAGCTCTTGCATGCGCTGCTCGAGCGCCTGGCGTGCTCGTTCAGCTCGAACACGCATCTCGCGCTCCTCCTCAACGGCCTGCAGAGATGCTCGAGAGCTGCTTCGCTCTTTACGCAAACCGACGAGCTCGTCCTCCAAGCTCTGGCATTTTTTGCGCCAATTGTCCATCTCGGACTTTGTGCGGTTGGCCGAGGTCTCCAGATCGACCAGCGCTTCCTCCAGAGTCGCCGTTAGCTGCTTCTCGGCGAAGAGGTGCTTCTCGATAGTTCGAATCCTCGACTCTTGCTCCTCAACGAGCTTTTCCAATGCTGGGTCTGGTTGGTGCGAGGTGTGTCGCGAAGTTGGCGGGGAATGGCTGGTGCGCGCCGGGGATGTTCCACGCGGCGTTGGAGAAGTAACACGATCGAAGCCTCCATTGACTGGAGTTGTCCCGCCCAATGGTGAGCCTGGAAGAGGAGGAAGAGGGATGGAAGGCGGAGGTGTCGGGAGCGCATTTGGCATAGATTTCCTGTTGCCCGCGCTCGAATTGCCCGAGCTTGATCGATTGAGCGCAATACCAGCAGCATCAGGCGACAGCGAATCGCGATTGTATGTCGAGGAGTTGTTGGATGCTAGAGACATGTGCTTGTAGGCATTGAGTTGTTGCTGCGTAAAGGTCAGTATAGGACTCCAGGGGTTGTCTGAGGGTGGTTGTAACTCACTTCAAGGTGTTGAGCCCTGGCCTTTTGCTCCTCGAGCTCCCTCTCCAACTCCGTGCGAGCTTGCACTGTCTCTGACTGCATTGTCGACAGCCTCTTGTTGGTCGCTTGATGCGAGTCGTAGTTTGAGTTGAGCTGTTCCTCAAGCTGTTCAACGAGTACAGATGCCTTGTTGTACTTGTCTGTCATCTTCTCTAGGTTGGCGTCCTTTTCGTCGCTGATCAGCTTGAGTTGCCCTATTTCGCTCTCCATTTCGACTGAGCGGTTGATGGCACTCTGAAGTTCTTCTTGGACCTCCTTCAGCTCGTTTGTGGCTTTCAGGTGTCTAGTGTGCAAATCTTTGCCTTCATCAACAAGACCTCTGATCTGCTCATGTAATTGAGTAGGATCAGTCTTGTAGCCAAGTGCAGATGAAGCACTCCCAAGCAGATTGGTGATTTCGCCATGCGCTTCCTCCAGCTCAGACTGCATGTCGGACGTCATCTTCTCATGTTGCTTCTCAAGAGCAGTGTATCTTGCCTGCTGCTCTTCCATGTCCTTGGAGTGGGAAGCCTGCAAAGATTCCAAGCTCTCTTGGTGTATGGTAATGGCAGATTTGTGCACGTGTAGCTGGCTCTCAAGGTTTCTGACAAGGTCCTTGTGGGTGATGAGCTCCTTCTGCGTGAGATCGAACGACTGTGAGTCGCCATCGACCTGCTCGAGAACGTTGGCGTAGGCTTGCTGCAGTGACTCCAATTCAGCAACTCTTTCATCGGCAATCCTGCGGTGCTCGACCACTTGATCGTTCAGTGTCTCGACAATCTCCTTATGCTTGGCGCGCTCTTGTTCGAGCAAGTCGGCCTCAGTAGTAGTTTCTCCTCCGAGCGACGGCGATCGTGAAGTGCCCTTTTCTGCCTTGCGGAGCGACTCCTGCAGGTCAGTGATGGTGTTCAGCAGGTTTGCTTGAGATGCCGTCATCGTCTGCATTGCATCCTTGTGCTTCGTCTCCCAAGAAGTGAGTTCCTCCTTAAGCCTAACGACTTCTTCATCCTGCACGAGGCGGGGTGCACGGTTGTTCGCGCCAGTTGTGGCTTGCTTTTCGCCGAGCAGATGTGGTTCGTTGGCCATCTCCAGCATGGGGGTGGCTGGGAAGTTGCCGGGCATCTCAGAGTGCATTCGCTCGTCAATAGGAGTGGGCAACTGGCTGTTGGCAAGCATTTCTTGGTGCTCGGCAAGGGTCGCTCTGAGCTTCTCAACTTCATCTTGCAGCTCCTTCTCACGCGCAGCATTCTGTTCGTGCAGACTTCGAATCTGGCTTTCGCTCTCCATCAGTTGATCTCGCATCTGCCCGATCACGGTGAAGTCCACGGCAGAAGCAGAGTTCGCGGCCAGCGTCGAGCGTTCTCGGGTGAGACCGGCGATGATCTGCTGTTTGTTCTCCATATCCTTCTTAAGCGTACCCAGTTCGGCCTCCAAAGATGTGACTCGTTCCGAACGTGCGTACAGCTCAGTCATGACTGTGCTCAGATGCTGTTCGAAGCTTTGTCGTACATCGGCTTGCTCTTCGAAGTTGTTTACTATCATGCTCTTCATAGACACATACGACCTGGATGCGCGATCGCTGTTCTGTCCGAGCAGCTCATCAGATCGTCTGCGCCAGGCGTGCTTTGGCTGAAATATTGGCGAAGGCGAAAATGTTGGCGAAGCAGAACGAGTCGCCTGCTGCTGCACTTCCTTCTTGAGCTCTTCGACCTGTGACAATGTACTCTCGTGGCGCTGAGCCAAGCTCATATAGTTCCTGGTGAGTTCAGTAACAGAGACTTCCTTCTCCGCATGCAGCTTGCGCAGGGTCTCCATTTCCTGCTTCATGTCTTCATGCTCAGCCGGGAGCGGTACCGACGCTGGATCGAGCTCGCGATCAACCCTGCTGTCTGGAGTATCGATGCAGTCACTGTCCGGATGGCGTGGTGCCTTCTCGGTGTCTGCGCCAGCACTCGATTGCTCCGGCGAGGAGAATTCCTCCGACAACGACCGCGAGGATGAAGGCTGTTCTTCTATGGCCTTTTCCTCGTCCTTCATCCCCGCTTCCGCTAAAAAAGAGGTGCGGCTGCTCGTCTGAGCATCCGTACCTGGTGACCTCGGAAGCTCCTTGTCGTACTCCAGCTTTGCCAAAGTCTCGAGCGCCGTGCGATACTTCTGCTCCAAGATGGAGTAGTCTGTTCGCGCAGCCTCGTAGTCTGACCGCAGTTCAAAGACTTCCGACGATAGGCTTTCAAGCTTCTCGGCCATAAAGTCGTTCTGATCAGGACTCCTGGCTCCGGCAGGTGCGGCCAAGCTGTCCTCGATGACAGGAAAGTCCGGACGAGCAAGTCGTTCGTATTCGCGGGCAGGAGAGTCGGATCGGAAAGGATCATACGAGTCTCTGTGACCATTGATCGGTGGCGTGCGAGCGCGCTCGTGTATACCGTTTGTTTGCGGGGTTTCGCGGCTGCCATCAAGTTCTCCAAGCAGATTATCAAGCCTTCCGATGCTCCTTTGGCGCTCGACGACATGCTCGAGGCGATCGATTTCGCGTTGCATGAGCTCCTGGTCTTGCTCGGCTTCCGCAAGGCGCTCCTCGAGGGTTGAGATGTAATCTTCTGCGCCAACCTCGCTTTCCCGCACGCGGGTGAGCTCTTTCTTGAGCTCGGCAATCAACGTGTCTTTTCGCTCATCCTGGCTCGTAGCGTCGCCCATCTTGTCCTCGAGGTCGCGAGTGTAAGAGTCGTAGTTTGCCTCACGGTCCAGGTACTTGGAGACGCGTGCTTGCAGTTGCTGCTGAATGTTGTCCATGTAGGCTATCCTGGCCTCTTTCTCCATCATGGCACTCTCTGTGCTTGCTAGTGATGCTCGCGTCTGCGACAAAGACCCTTCCAGGCTTTGGATGGTCTTCTCGTACTCCAAAACAACAGCTTCCACTGCCTCAGCGAACGAATTCGATCGCTTAATGCGCTCGCTGGCGTTCTCTCCGATGGCTTCGTTGAGAAGCGGTGTGTCTGCAGCTTCGGTATCTCTGCTCCTCGAAATTTCTGCAATGAGCTTGGCGTGTCTTTGGCTCAGCGTATTGTAGTTCTCTTGCATGTCCATAAGCTGAGTGTGCAATTCCGCCTCCTTTCCACGATGTCGCTCGGGTCGCTCAATCTTCTCCGGAACCTTCTCTGATCTCTCAATCTGACCTCGTAAGAAATTGACCTCGGCTCGTAGTCTCTCGATCGCAGCTTGCTTGTCGCCCTCTTCATGCGTCTGCTGTATTACAGGTTTACTCTGAATGGCTCGTGCTCGTTGTGCATAATGCACAGTATTCAGCGTCTCGCTCAAGTGGAAGATGGCTGGCGTGACACATGCAACCATGAAGGTGATTGCGTTGCCGCCTAAAGAGTCTTGCAGCAATCGAGTGAGTCTTGAATCGCGGTATGATATGTGCCCACTGCCTTGCTTTGTGGATAACTGTGAGATGACTTTGCCGAGACTCGCCAGGCCGGCGTTGATGGATATACCCTCCTTGGCTCTGTCGCCCGTGGCACCAGTGTTCTTCAAACGTTCGCTGCCCGCCAGATCCACGAAGTGTAGCTTGCTGTCGATTGTGACGACACTGTCACCGGCTTGAGCATTGGGAAGACTGTCCATGGCCGCAGACCTGCGTTTGTCGAGCTTTGCAGTGGATAGCATTGGTCCATCTGTCCGCTTTTGTACGAGATTCAAACTGAAGACGGCATGTGAGCGGGAAGATCGAGCGTTGATAGCAGTGGCATCGGTCTGTCTGATCGTCGATCCCTCGTTCAATGCTCTCAATAGATCCTCTGCTGAGTCGATGGGTACGTGGGTCAACCCGGTAAGCATGATTCGTCCTTTCGTGTCTTCGCGAATGGCTGGTTGGGCGCGATCATGATGCGATACATACTCTGGCACGAGCAGATCCCGCAGTTGCTCGTTATAGATCTCGACGTATGTTGCAGTCAACTGCCAATTCTTAGTGCCGGCATTGGCTGCTTTCGCGAGGCTCCCTAATGTTGGCAGGCTTTGCTGGGTGGAATATCGTTTGGGGGTTTGAAGGCCCGATGGTTTCGAGGACGTCCCATTGAGCTTATCGAATAGGAGCTGCGCGGCCCGTGGCACTATACCTTGGTCATCGGGGTCGTCCTGGTCGCTAGGTGCGGAAGTGCCCATCGTGTACGACTTTCCGGCTCCCGACTGGCCGTATGCGAGGATGGAGACATTGTAGCCCTTGATGAAGGATGCCACACCTTCGCTGACGTACTCCCATACTCCATCCTGCGTGGTGTTCTCGTCGAAGACGCGGTCGAACAAGAACAGCTTCTTCTCGCCACTCTGTGTCCGTACCTGTAGATTCGTGCCGTTGCTGACATCGCATGTGCTCTCACGAAAGCGCTGTGGTATGAGGTCGAATCCAGGGTCGTTGGGTTTCAGCGGCGGTCGTACCCGTACGGCTGTAGCATGAAACAGTCAGTATACATCACGGCGCACGCAGCCCTGAGTAGTGTTGGGGGAGGGGGGTGTGTTCGACGTACCGACTTTGACAGCCGTCTTGGAGGCATCTTCGTCGCTGGTCCGACTCGAAGCATCGGCCATGCGACTCGACGTGCGGGTATGTAGCATCGTCGAGTGACTGTGCCGGTGACCGTGGCCGTTGGTGTTGCTCGGAGAGATGGGAGTGGTGACAGCGGCAGCATCTGGAGGAGCAGGTGGAACAACAACAGAGGAGGGTTCCATCTGGCCTGCTTCTGCGACGTCCCCCTGCATTGCTAAAGCGTAGTTCGAAAGATCGCCAACGCCTTGTTTGACCAGGGTCGGCGCAAGCGAGACGACGTCGCTGTCGGCCCCGGTGAGGGTGGTCGATTCGTGGCAGCGGAATAATTATTGAGGCCGGGCGGTGTCTCGGCGCACAAGACCGTGACGCTTGGGCTCAGGCAGTGAGTGAGTAGTGATGAGTGGTGGTGGGTGGTGATGGTTGCTGATGAAACGGGACCTGCCAGCGCGTTACGCGACTCGCGTCGCATGAGACCCGGTGCACAATCCGCCAGACGGCGTGGTCGACAAGGACCAGTACAACCGCAGAAGTAGTGCTGTGCTTGGGGTGTTCACCCAGCGTCGATCCAGCCAGAAGAGCCCCCGCCGGTCGGAGCGTCTCTCCGCGGCGGATGCAAATGAGTGATGGTGGTGGGGGGGAACAATCGCAGTGAGTGTCTTTGCGTCGGAGTCGCGCGTCGCGAGTCTGCACGGAAGAAGCAACAATAACAATGATAGAAGGTCGATGCGCGTAGAGACGGACGGCACTACAGTGCTTTGCCTCGAGACTATACATGGCCCTGGAGTGATTGCCCCTTGATGTGCTTTAGAAGAAGTCTAGTTCCCATTTCCTTGCCGAGCTAGGGAATGGCTGGCTGGAAGTGCCGTCTAACAGAACAGACCCCCCCCTGCACACACACCCCTCGGACTCTCCCTGTCCTGCATTGTTGATTGCACTCAATAATAATGATGATGATGGTGAGGAACAATAATAACAACAATAGTAGTACACGATGCTGCTGTACAACGTCACCACGTCTGCTTCTGTTGACATAATAGGCATCTTGCCCGCCCACCTGAACACAGGCTCTGTGCGTAGAGTACAGTACCACGTTCGAGACCTCTGCCGTACCTTGAACCAGAAATGATGCAGGCTGCCAGGACCCGGAAGGGAAGTGTGGAAGCAACCTTCATCAGCCACACAGCGGCCTCAAGAGCGCCAAACTACTGCACTCCCTTGTTCAGCGCCTCACATGATACGAGATGAAACAGGGTCTTCTCACTTCTGATTATGGCCCTCGACATGCAAAATAATAATAATTGTTATTATTATCACAATACGACTGTCGGATGTGGCAACGACGACAACATTGGGACGATGATGGTGCACCGCATTCCGTGCTACGTCTCCGGTTTGCCACGCGGCGCCGGACGATTGAGCTGTCAGCGATGCGGTTTGATTGCGTTTCCACGTTTCAGCGGTGCCGGAGCACGGTACCCAGCTCACATTGTACATGCATGCCAGCTTTGCTCCCGAAATCCCAGATTACTGTTCTGTCTGGGAGGTTCCACTGCCGATCTCCGCCTCAGGCACGAAGGCCCCCTCTCTCAGAGCATTATTGCTGCAACGTCGACATGTTCTCCAAGCTAATTCAGCACGCGCAAGAGATAGAGTATGGCTATTGCAAAAGTAATAGCCCGCTCGAAACTACGATTCGGCAGTGTGCCTGACCGCGTCTGGTACGCGATGCCGCGATCAACAGACGTGCTTGCGTGGGAAGCGGTCGATGATCGCTCGACTTGAGCTCGCCCCAACTCAAATCTCTGGGCTCTGCACATTCACAGTAGGGCGCGATATGCACAGGCCAAAATGCGTGATTGGATGAAGTACATAGTTCGCTAGCAGTTGCGGCGATGCATCTTTGGTAGCAAGGGTCTTCCTCGCCCTTCATCATGACTTGCCAGAGTATTCTCCAGGTCTCTCATACGTGACCATTGGACAGCGCATTAGGAGCCCAGTCGTTGTGCCACCCAATGAACCCTTCATCTCCCTCGCCTTGTCTAGGTCCTTTCAGCTGCAGGCACCGTGGTGGGCAATAGCAACATCGTTAAGCACCAGGAAGTGACACGTCATCTGCCAACGCACTCGGAAAACCCCCCCCCCATTGCGCGTTGAGTAGCACGATACTCAGAAGGAGCGATTGGAAGTGTATGGGCGCATTCCTGCAAAAGTCCGCTCCACAATAATAGTTCTATCCATCCGACGCTCACTGGCTTCGAAAGTATCGGGAAGTGCCGCCGAGCCCTAACTAGTTCTAGTTGCCACAAACAGTTTCGTGCACGGAGTATGTATGGAGTCACTGATCAACTTTGTCATTTCATCTTAGGACGATGCGCAAATTACTCAACATCATTCTCATGGAAAACCAAAGCCCTCACCTCAATACTCTCCCTTCCTTCCTCACCCTCAGTCCCAGGAACTTCAAATGCCGAGTGTGGCACTCGCTTCGCCCTATCCTGATACTTCGGATCACTCTCGACACCAGCCTTATTGTCAAAGCATTTGATCAACAGCACCTCTTCAGGCGTCTGATGATGCTTGTAGAACCACCTATGCTTCTCATTATGGCGAACCGACAAAGTCTCGCCCCGACGCTTGTCATAGATCAGGCCGACGGGGACAAGGTCCTCCTCGACAACAGTCTGAGCTTGAGCCACCGTCAGAGGATCGCGCTTGATGGTCTTGATAGGCCGCCAGACGTTGATGAGCTGGACACGACCTTTTTGGAGTTGTTCGGCCTCGTCTGATAGGTGAAATGGAACTCTAGATGCCGCGGCAGAGTATGACTGGTCGATGTGTACTCGTCGAACTGGTCCCCGGATAGGTCCCTTGATCTTTGAGTCATCTTCAGGCTCGACAGCAGCAGCAGCAGCAGCAGCCTCGCCTGCATCGCCTGGCTTCTTCTCCTCACGGGAGTCCTTAGTGGCACGCCGAATAGTGTGGTCAAAGATGAATGTACGTGTGGCACCCGTTCTACGTCGTGTCAGCTACATGTAGTCGAACCTCTAAAAGCCAAAGGAAGACTCACGCATCCTTGAGCAGTTGATCAACCTCCTTGTAGTACTGGTCTTTGATCTGCTCATCGTCCACGAAGTCCGTTTCTCGGCTGACATGGGGCACGAACTGGAAGCCATGGCTATCGAGCGTGTACTTGTTCTCGTCTCCAGTCACGTCATTGATAGTGACATTATGTGTCTCATACGGACGCTCGTATGTCTCTGGTTTGTTGACATAGGTTGGCTTAGGTGGCGATCCATCTTCGTTGGGCTTGAAGAAGTTTAGGACTGTCTCGACGTTGTGCTTCTGTGGCTTCTTCGCCCCTTTGGCCATGATAGGAGCGGACTCTTGGTACTGGCTTGGATTGCCCAGGCTGTGGGCATTCACGGGCAGTTGAACTGTTGCAGTTGCCATGATGTTCTTGTGCTGCGGAAGAGCAAAGTGTTGTGATGCCTAGTGTAGATACACTACCACGTTTGGCAACGAAGCTTTCTTATGAGGCTGTTGTTCTTGGGATAGTCGGAGACCTTGGTAGTACAATGGATATGTCAGCGCTGGACGCCGCAGCTCGCACGCCATTGTGTGCAGCTATGTGCCCATGCTATTGCTAACGCAGAGCACCAATCAGATGGCACAGTGTGCACGGAGCGGCGCGTGTGTTGGTCTCCTTGCCTCCGCTGAAGCTCGCAGGATTGCGATTTGAGTGGCGCCGACTCTGACAAAGCAGTGAAGCTTCGGTGCACGCAGAGTACATGCAACGTTAAAACTGCATGTGCCGACTGCCATGTACAGCATGATTAGCAACTCATGGCCCCTGCGGGATGCATGTCGGTTTGGCACTGTATAATGATCACAAATTCGATAGCATAGCATAGTCAATGCAGACATTATGCCGGACCGCAGTATATTGTGTCTTGTGCCATGCACATCCTTTGCAGCATATGATCGTGACATGGCTATTCGCATTGATGCTGTGGTACGTCTATTCTATCGGTAACATGAGACGCCAGTAGCTGCAAGTATTCTATAAAGGCACATGAGCCACTCTTGTAATGGTGGTTCCATCGCTTAGGATTTCTGTTTGGTCTTCAAGTCTGTAGCCGCGCCACTGGGGCAGCAGTTTAGCAAAGACATACCAGTAGACCGCGCCGAAAAGAAGTCTGTTATACGTTAGCCAGATTCGCATGATCAGTGTTTCGTTGCCTACATTGAGATGCCAACAAGTGCATAAGCGGCACTGCCAAGAATGCCCTTCGCTCTCTGGGCTTCACTAGGGAAGAAAGGCGCCAGTAAAAGTGCTACCGCTATACATATTCGAATCAACACACCAGGTATCCACGCCTTGTATGGCCTTTGCAAATCTGGTCGCTTGAACCGCAGCCATATCAGGCCGATTGCAGTAGCGAGCGCAACGATCTGACCAGGGTAGCCCTCAACTTCAAGAATGAACGAGTAAACGTCACCACTTGGAATGGTGAGTACCAAAGCTGATGGAATCCAGTGTATTATCAGGCCGCCAAGCGGAGATCCGAACGGCTTTGTGGTTGACAGGATGCGAGAACCTGGTATAAGTCCAGTTCGCGCAATTTCCTGGTTGAGACGTGCTAGGGCGAACGTGACCACCATGACGTTTCCTACACCGCTCAGAGCCACGATCAAAGGTAAGATCCGCCTGCCGAATGCTGGACCAAACACTCGTTCGAAGAATAGCGCCGCGATCAATTCCCCGCTATCTCGAACCTGGTCCAGTGGAACGACCAAGAAGTAGGCGACATTGACCAAAGCATACATCGCACAAGCTGTCGCCAAAGCAGTCAAAGAAACCGACTTGAGAGTGCGTACAGGATCTTTGACCTCGTTCATGACATTGTTGACGTTGCTGAGGCCAGCAAAGGAGTAGAAAACCTTCAAGATGGACGTGGCGATAGCTCCCCAGGACCAGATCGACCCGATCCATATGCCAGACCAAGACCAATCAACGTCAGTAACTCCCGTTCTTGGCAGCATTCGTTCTGTACTCTGCGACTCGGGTCGGAAAACCACCACAAAAAGCCCAGTCAATACCATGAAGACGATGCTGGCAATCTTGACCCATCCTAGAAAATTCTGGATCCTGATTCCCGTCTTCCTGAAGCAAGCGTGTACCACGGTGACCCATGTGAGCAAGCCCACTGCGATGAGCTTCTTGGTAGTCTGTGTGCTGTCGACGTCAAGAGCAAATAGCGTGTACTGGGCGAAGATGATGCAATTGCTCGCAGTGAAGCCAAGAAGAATCGCTTGCGTTGCAATCAGAATGCTGACCAGGTATCTTGGCTTGCGATATGTGAACTCCAGATACACCTTCTCGCCACCTGAACGTGGAAGCATACAGCCATATTCCAACGAGATGGTAAGGCCGAAGTACGCCAGTGCAGCACCAGCGATCCATAGAGCGAGAGAGAGCCCAGGCGAGCCAACAGCTGCCAGAATCACTCCAGGTGTTGCGAAGATACCAGATCCGAGCACCCTGGATATCGTGAGAATGTAGGCACTCTTCCAGGTGAGGTCGCGGCCAATAGCGCTCGTTTCAGGCAGTACATCGGCATCGAGGTCTGCCGGCGCTGGCTTCGGTTCGATGTCGTCTACGACATGGCGTTCGACGCTGTCTATGGACCCATAATCACTGGCGTGCGCTTCTGTCTGTTCGGACAGTAAAGGTATGCCACTGCTTGTCGCTTCCTGGTTGCCTGCATGTGGTGCCACGGCCATGGCCAGTGGGTCGTCGGATGCTGGCGCGTGGCGAGAGAAACAGAGATGGCTGTTAGGTGTTGTTCCGACATGTATGTACGAGACGACTACTTCGCACAGCAGGTGGGAGTCCAACGGCTGTGGTGTGGTCAGCAGGTCGAAGGTGTATTGCTCATAGCATGGTGCAGATCACGCTCGCAGCCATCCCATCTCACGGAGAGAAGGCCACGACGCGTTTGTACTCCTGCAGGAGGTAGGTGGAGTGGTATTTCCAAGCACGTCGTTGAGCACGCAATCAGGGACTCCCTCGACGTGCCAAGACTCTGCTTCGCCTTCGAAGGCTCGCAGCTGCGGAAGAAGCCGCGTCGCCGTGGGCTCGTGTTCGATACCATTCGTTGCGTTGTTGACATAGTGAAGCGCGTGCTGCCCGTCCCTTACGTGCGCAGATGTCGAGGTGGAAGACGTGCATGCGGGTGCGGCATGAAGCAGGAGAACGATGACGCCCTCCCTCCTCGCGTCGACGGCGGCGCGACCAAGATGAGCCGAGGCCCTACAAACCTCAATCAGTACATCCTCAGAGAATCAAATACTGCTGACTATTGACGCAAGCTGCAACCAGTTGAAGCTATCTCCCGTCCATAGCTACCTTATAGCATAATGTCCACTAAACTCCCGCAAGCAAAACAGTACGGCCAGGACTGGGACGTACCCGATCCAGACGCCTTCTCGGCATACCAAAGAGACATCTACTCGGCCTTCACGAAACCAATCTTCTCAACCAAGCCGTCGCAATGGGAAGAGCTCGCTCGCGAGAAGGTGCCCGCAGAGAACTTCGGCTATGTCTACGGTAGCGCCAGCAGCTTCGCCACTTACCGTGCCAACGTGGACGCGTTCGACAGGTACAGATTGCGGCCGAAGATGCTTGTCAATGCTACACGGCGAGACATGAGTGTCCAACTTTTCGGAACGAAATACCCGAGTCCTTTGATAGTGGCTCCAGTAGGAGTGCAGAACATCATGCACTCTAATGCCGAGGAAGCGACCGCGAAAGCATGCGAGAGGCTGAAAGTGCCGATGATTCTGTCAACCGCCGCTACGAGGACTATCGAAGAAGTCGCAAAGGCCAACAGTAGTGGACATCGTTGGTACCAGCTCTACTGGCCGAAGCCGCAAGAAGAGGCCATCACTGTCAGTTTACTCAATCGAGCCAAGGCCAACGGCTATAAAGTCCTCGTGGTGACGCTAGACACTTTCACATTAGCTTGGCGACCAGAAGATCTAGATAACTCATATCTGCCCTTTCTCTGGGGCGATGGCTGTCAAATTGGACATTCCGATCCTGTCTTCAATGAGCGATACCAGGAAATGCAGGCAGCCGACAATCGACCAGCATCGGAGAAGCTCAAGGAAGCCTGGGATCTGATCAGACGACCTGGAACTCCTTGGGGTGCTTTGCGAGTGCTCGCCAATGCTGGGACTCTGAAGAAGTCCCGTGCATGGCTAGACGTGATGAGTTCTGGTACTTACCGCGAGTGGAGCCATCTCAATATACTGAGAAAATTGTGGGATGGTCCGATTGTACTCAAAGGCATACAGACTGTCGAAGACGCACACAAAGCAATCGAATACGGCATAGACGGTATCATTGTTAGCAACCATGGAGGCCGACAACTGGATGGCGCGATTGCTTCACTGGATGCTCTCGCCGAGATTGGCGCAGACGACAAGGTCAAACAGTCGGGGATAACACTACTTTTCGACAGTGGTATACGTACTGGGAGCGATGTTCTTAAGGCTCTAGCGCTCGGAGCGAAGGCAGTTCTCATTGGAAGACCTTACATGTATGGTCTCGCCATCCGAGGACAAGCTGGCGTCGAACATGTTATGCGATGTTTGTTAGCAGATACTGACAACATGCTTGGACAGCTTGGCAAGAAATCGATACACGATCTGAGCAGGGACGACTTGCAAATCAGGCGTGACAGCAAATTGTGATACTTAAGATTGTCCACGAAATGCATCGGACAAGACTAGAAAGCTCCTCCATTACTGTCCTGCATACATCTCCCTTCATTCTGAACACGTAGTTCAGACTCCCGAGTTCAGAACATCAAAGTCTGACCCATTCCAGCCAGCGCTGACAACGCCGATACTCATCGATAAGTCCACGTTCAGGACATGGCGCCTTGGGCAGATTTACGGCCGGCAAGGAATTCGCATCTTGATTAAGCTCGATCGCTTTGGCAAGACGATCGATCTAGTAACTGCTTAGCACAGCGCTTTAAACGACTGGACAGAACATGAGGGCATGAACGGGACGCATCGGATGCCTGTGAACTCGCCAAGGCAGTGTCGGAGTAATGGGAGTGCTGTGGAGTGGGCTGAAGAGCATAGCCACAGGTTGTGAGGGATAGCGGAGAAGGAGTCGAAGAATGTGACGGGCGTGAAGGTCGATGGAAGGAGTTGTTGCGCTTGATGTGCTGGTAAGCTCGTTGCGAATGTTGCAACAACCATGCAGTGAGCAACAAACATCTATTTACGTGTCACTACAGCTCATGGAATAAACTCCAAAATTCGCATGTGTCAGTAGCAGACTCCTGGAATCTAGGGACAGAGCATCGTCCTTCACGTAGCACAGAGGTTGGTACGAGATCTGTGCGCCTGGCTTGCATTCGCGTCAATATGCTCTGAGAGCGCGCTCATATCGGCTACACGTTCGCACTGCGACCAGATACGAGCTGAAGGGCCAGTTTCTAGCTGCATTTGCAGCAAGCTTTAGAAGGCTATCCATGTTTACGCCATCGAGATGCGTTTCTCGCCACTGTGAATATACAATGGCTAGCTTGACAGCTCGCAAGAAGATGACAGGACTTACGCAGTCAGCAGTTCACTCTAGCTAACTGGAGCCAAAGATCACGGGGATCTCCTGTGCCATGACGCCTTCCTAGCGACACTACCATGAACGATGCGTCAAGTCTTTCAGCCCGAGCCTAACCACGCTTAGTGGCAGCATCCGCCACGTTGCATCTTCTCCATCAAAAGTCTGGCGAGTCTCCATTGCAGAGCGTTACAAATGTATGGAGGGCTGTTCTCAGGCACATATCCAGCATATTGGAGGAAGTTCAATGGCTCAACCGTATTTGGCTCTATTAAATGATGACGAGGTGACGGTGGCCAGCGCCGTGCGATATAAGGATATGGCAGCGCTCGTCGTCTATCCTGGATAGCCCAAACAAACTGCCAGCAGTATGCAACAAAGTAACAGTGCCCGATGTTGAAGATGCAGTCGAAGTCGCGTAATTCGATAATGATAGAAGTGAAGTCGACGTGGCAGTTGTCAAGAGGAAGTTACGGCGTCGTATTCTCGTATCGAGCACATCATCTGCAACACCCCACCTCGTTGCGGAGATAATGCCTCAAGCTCACACTCTGCCCGCGGAACATCTGACAAGCAGCAGCATGTAAACTCTGGCTAATGCCATCCTTGCCATGCGTCAATTGCCATCGTACACCTCATTCAACATGTCCTCCGCCACCACCGCTCCGGGGTACCCTCTCTGCTGCCACCACTTCAGTCCCGCTATCTCGCCAGTTAGCACTCCCCCTGCCAGCCGACGACACACGATGACAGTCCCTGAGGAGTCTTTTGGACCTGCCAACCCGATGGCCTCACTCCTGGAGCTCTCGCATGAGTTATTGCACTGTATACTCACCGAGATCGAGCCTGCGGACTTGGCTGCTGTGAGTGCGAGCTGTAAGGCATTGTATGGTTACGTCCGAGGCAATAGGTTGTTGCACAAAGACCTCTATACCCGACGGTACGATGAGCCTACCGTTCGCCGAGAAGAGCCAGACTGGGAAGAGGCTTTGCATCGGCTGGTGAAGATGGAGAAGGTGCTTGATTCTGAAGATCGTGTGGTGAAGAGGCAGCACTTGGGCTTTGTCTGCGAGGAAGCGGGCCAGTTGGTGGGGACGGCAGACACGAGCCAGAGTATGGAAGATGGTGAAGATGGAGAGGGGAGCAGAAATCTTGAGCTCTTGAGGGAGAAGTTCGCAGACGTGGAGAACCTAGATGCGTTCCTGTGCGCGAGCGGCTTATTCGCCAAGAATAGAGCTGGAAGTGGTGACCAGGAAGCAGCGAAGACGCTTGAGTTAAGGCAAGCTAGTGCGAAGTTGCATTGTCTCTATGGCGTATCGATCGATGCAGCACCAGGCAAGAGCTTCTTCTCTATGATGAGGCATGATAGTAGGAGTGAGTCATCAATGGCGTCCGGAAGCAGCGCCGTATGCACGAGGAGCCAGGCGAGGCCACTCCTGACGCATACTTATGCCAGGAGCAAGGTGTATGACCTGAGGGAGTACACGGAGCACACACTATGGGGACCTTTCATGAACGATGGTACGCAGAGAGTCGACTGGGAGAAGGTCGAAGCTGTAATGATCGTGCTTGGTTACAACTTGCGCAAGTTCACAGATCGTAGTGATGGTCGATTTCCATTAGTTTGGAAAGACACCTGGTATGGCGCGACACCAAACAGCTACAGGAGCCAGCCTCGCATTGGCGGCTTAGAGAAGGAACAAGACGAGGAAATGCTACACATCCGTGAGCTAGCTCTAGAGCTCGATGCACAGGATCCATACGGCGTCAGCGGCAGCTGGATGCGAGTTGTCTGCTTCCTCGACTACAATGATCTGTACGCATTCAACTTTAGTGAGCGCATACCAGAAGATCAACCACGAGAAGCTATAGATACAGAAGAAGGTAACATACATGTGAGTGGAACTGTACGTTGAACCCTGACTGACCTATATTTACTCACATAGCAATTCGACTGATCCGCATCAAGCTACAAGTAACGAAGATCGATCCGCCCGGTAGTGGTGACGAAGATGATCCAGACTACGGGTCAGAAACGTCCTCTGATGGCTTAGATTGGAGCAACTTCACTGGGGAACGACTACCTGTGGTTCACTTCCGTGGCACAAGCAGGAGTTTACACGCCAGCTGGGACCCGAATGCCAACAGCAGAATTCGGGGTACTGTACGACAAACTCCGGAAGGAGAGATCCGCTGGACTACATTCTCCATCTTTCACGGCGAAGAACGATGGCGAAGCGAAGGCATACAAGTTGGCGGACTTCGCTCAGCACGAGGTGTGTTGGGCAACTGGTTCGATAAAGACTACGACTTCCATGGTCCAGCCGGGCCTACAGCGTTCTGGAAAGAGACCGATGAACTCGAAGAGGAGAAATCTAGTAGTACGCCAATCGCCTTCTTCTAGAGGTATGTTCATGTGCTGACATACTCAGGAATTACATGGCTACCGTACGCACCGACGACTACGTATGATGACCTTGTTGAGTTGGCTGATTTGTTGGGATTAGATCGTTCGGATGACTAGATGACGGAGACGGATTCTGAGCTACTGGCTGACGGATAAGATCTGGGAATCCTCTCCGGCCCCGTACATACAGGGAAATCGCGACATTGTTCTTGGGGAGGTAAGGGCAGCGGAAGTAGTGGCTTGAGCATCGTTATACAATGCTTTGAATAGGTGGTGAGCGTTTATGTGGAGGGAAGCAGAGGTGATTCCAATGACGGATTATGACTGGATGTGCTATTTTAAATTGGGCAGGTGGGAAGGACGAACTACAGAACATATCAGACAGGTGGCAGGACTGAAACTCACGACAGGAGTTATATGGGCACATTGGTGGGCTGGAGAGGTTATATCTATATGCCTCACGTGCCTGGTAAACGGGATGTGCCGCGCGAACCAACAAGGAAGCCATGGATGACGTTGCCGAGGCAAGAACAGACGCATCGCAGGTAGGACATGAGCATAGCACTTCCACCATAGAGCATTGTGTATGGAAATCCTGTATACAGCACATCACTTGCATGACTTTGTCTTTGCAATCTAAGCCAATTGGTTATCCAGTCGTAGCGCGTTCTACTGTTGCTCTGATTCAGGGTCTTCTTACAAGGGTACTAGCTCAAGAGATTCATCAACCGCAGTTCACAACGACGACAACAAACCCAAAACGCAGACTCCTCACAACCACACGGCATTGCTAGCCTTCTCAACCATCCAGAAACCGCCAAACTGCGATATCGAGAAATCACTGCCGCACGCACTACCCGGTCTCGCCTGCCGCCTCCTTACATCACCGCCCTCAACTTCCGCTCTGTCTCAGACCACCTATACAAATGCCTACAAGAACATCGCTATCTTTGCCACAAATTTAGCTCGCTCGCTTCAACCCACATTTCTCGTCGCGTACCATACTTTCTTGCCATACCACAACCAATACCTGCGTACACTGATCACCGTCTTTCCCGCGCCTGAGCGAAACCCAAACGAGAGTCCGCGAGGATGACGACAATCCGCCGCTATACAACGGAGGAACTCCTCGCTTTACGAGAGTCGCCCCTCGTCTCCAGACCAGACAACTTGCAACCTATCGAATCATATCTAGAGTACGTGTACGTGGAGATAGACGGTGTACGCGAGAAGCTAAGGATACACCGCAGTGAGGGAAGCCCGCAGGCGACGAGGAGGCAGCCGAAGGAGAACCATGTCGGCTCCAACCCTAGTGCACAAGCACCCATGGGTGCCTTCTCGACCGGGAGGCCGACCGTGGGGACGAGAGGGAGAACCGGAGGTGAGTTCGCGCAGGAGAGCGAGACACGTTGCTAGTACTGATCATTTGCAGACGATATCGCCCTAGGTCCCCCGAAAACCATGTTTCCCAGCAGCAGGAATATGCCGAAGCTGTCGGATATGCAAGACAAGTCGAGTGGAGATGCGACACCAGGCGACGAACCTGATAGCGCTCGAAGCCGGTTCTTCTCAGATCGCCAGCTCAACAGACGGTCCGTGAACGACAAGGATAACGGCGAGAGCGGTGGTAGAGACTGGGCTAACGCGCGACGCGGCCAACGAGACAGTGAGCGCTTTGGCAGCAGGGAAGAGAAAGAAGATGGAGAACGACGCAATGGCTACGGCAACCGGCAAGATCCGCGTTGGACCAACACCAGGGAAGATAGACAAAATGGCGAGCGACGAGGAGGCTGGCGCGAGCGAGAAGCGCGGCGCGAGAGAGACAACGATAGACACGAGAAGGAGCCTGAGTGGATGGATGAGCCAGTCATTAAGCAGGAGAAAGAGCTCGGTCTTGGTATGGCGCGAACACAAGACGAGTTCCAGAAGTGGAAAGAGAGCATGAGCAAGAAGAACAAAGAAGAGCCGGAGAAGGATGAAAATGTTGAAGAAACTCCAGCGCCAGCCCCGGAGCTCGCGCCCGCGGCCAGAGCATCAGTGGCGCCTCTAAAGTTGGAGGGTTTCGACGCCAGCATCTTCGGTGGTTTCAACAGTTCAGGGGCACCACAGAACGCCACTGCACCTTCAGCCGGAGCCGCATCCAAAGGGTCTACTGGAAAGAAGTCAAGCCGCTTCGCATCCATGTTCAAGCCAGCGGAAGCAGATCCAGTTCCTGCTCCTGCCCCTGTGGAAGAGGCGCCTGCTCAGCAGCCTGCAGCAAATGGCGCCAATAAGGCATCTACAGAAGACCACGAAGGCTTCAACCGCGTTCTGGCCATGCTGGGTTCCGCCAGGATCCGTCAGCCTTCTCCACCAGCTGCAGCGCCGCCAAGTGACCAAACGCCAGCATCTCCTCTTCCAGCGGGCAGACCATCGAACGGAACACTTAAGAAGAGCCGCTTCACGGATATGTTTGCACAAAAGAGTCCCGAGCGAACACAATCGCCGCAGCAAGGCGTTGTCCAGCTTGGAGACAGCATGTTTGACAGCGAAGGTCGCACATTGAGCCAGGAGCCGAATAACATCTTTAATGGTGGTATAAAGGGTCAACACAGTGAGCAACAACTGCCAAGAACACAAGAGCCTCCGTCAGCTATGTCACCTGCACCAAGCGGCATCCCGTTTAATGCTTTACGTGAGCAGCAACCACGACCTGGGTCTGGTCGCCCTTCGAAGGAAATGTTTGACCCGCCTTCACGCGGCGCTGCATCGCCTGATGTTAGCATTCAGAACCTGCTAGCACAACAGCGACAACGACCACAGGTCCAAAGCAGTGATAGCCAAGCATTGCTGAATCTGCTCAAGAAGGATACTTCAAACTCTCGGCCACAGTCGCAGCAGGCGCTGCCACACAATGGTGGTATTGATCAGGCACAGTTGCAGCACTGGCTCGAGAGCCAGCATCATCAACATCGATCGCCGATGCCCCAAGAACCACATGCGCCGAAGCCAAGAGTCCCTCAGCAGCCACCTGGGTTGTTCGAGGAACAGCTGATGCGTAACTACCCACAGCAGGAACAGATGCATGCTATGGGGGAGTTGGCTCAGAGACGCACCTCTCAGCGTGCACCACCAGGCTTCGTTGACGAGCAGTCTCTCTCTCTGCAGCAGCAACAGCAACAACAACTTCGCCGTCAGCAGCAGCAGCAATTCGCTGATCACGCCCATCCATCACAACATATCCCAGGTCCCGGTCGCAGGCTGAGCAGCCACCCCATCCTGCCGCAGATGCAGATTCCGCCACAACAGTTCCCGCCTGAGCTCCACCAACTCACTTCACCAGGTGGTGCACCACCTCCAGGCTTCGGGCCACAAATCGGTCGTCAGCAGCAACATCCTGCTTTTCCACAAAACATCAACATCTTCCTAGGCGGCCAGCCAGAACAGCGTGGACCACCTCCGCCTGGCTTTGGTGGCATTCAGTCACCTCAAGGCAATGGACCTCCGCCTGGCTTCTATAGTGCCCCGCAGATGCCACCCGGTTTTGCGCATGCGCAGCAGATGAGGAGCCCGATGGACGGCTTACCACCGGGCATGAGGGGCTTTGATCCGAACGGCATGGGGCCTAGACGTTAGAGGTCGGTTGAGAGGAAAGAGTTAACGGTATGCGCGTCTAACACAAAGCTGCCGGTCTACGATCATGTAGCGCCAGGACAGGATCCTGCAAACTGCGAACATCACATGCATCGAGTACGCACTGATAGCTCGAAAGCTTGGACGCATTAGAATATCAGAGATGCGGCTCATGCTGCACAGGCGTTGATTGGACTGGTTCCAGGGGTTTTGCATCGATTGAGACATACGTAACCCTCAGAGGCCGGTTATTACTTCATCGACTATACAAAGCATGCACGGTAGTTACTGAGATTCATGGTTGCAAGCGCGGCGTATGAGGATTTTGGTCTGGAGAAAGAAAAGGATCTGTGGCCATCGTGGAATTTGTAGCGTACTAGCGTATATGGACGGCATAGTGTCGTAGCTCAATCAGACGGTGTTTGTTGGAGGCCAGCTTGGCTATTGGACACGCTTGATGTCAAGCCCACGACGCTCCCTTCATCCGAATGCGCCGAACCTCTCGCCACGGGGGAATATTGCAGTACTTTCGAGAATAGTCGAGGCGGTATATGGCCCGACACAACGGATATCAGCAGCCGCGCAGAGAAAAGCTTCTCGGATAAAGTCATCCAGCTGCGTCGAGCGCGACGTTGCCTTTGGGGAGGTAACTTCAGCGGACATCTCATGCTCTTCACCACCGTGCTGCAGGTGACAAGCTCTCAACGTTTCGAGTTCCGCGCGTAGAACCTCGGTTTCTATTGCCAACGAGCACGAAGTCAAGAACACAGAGCTCGACAAATTGGCTTTGCTGCCATTTCTGCCGATTCTGGTGGTCGCACAAGTGGTGAGTGGATGGGTAAGCCATGGCTGAGGCTGAACCGTCGTTTTGCAGAACAAGAAGGACGGCCACTTCAACAACACCCCTTCGCCATGTCGAAGCTGCGCCGTCTATGTCCACGAACTACGAAGAGTCTGAGCGATGCATGGCCAAGGGCTGGTGGTGGAACGACAGGACAGCATTAAGTTACGCTATTGACCACTTCGTCCATCACATCTGGACTTGCGCTACCTATAATAGCTTACTCGGCGAATCAAAAGCTTGCAATGGCATTTGATTGACTGACGCCGTTGCTACTCGTGCTACATGAGTGCGCTGTCTCTCTCGAAATCGGACAGCGTACTCTTGAGACGACCGCGAGCCGACTCGTGATGTAAATATAGGACTTTTGAGGAGGAGATAAGACCTCGTCTTGCCATACGTAGTGGCTCCACCGTTGTGGGGACGCGCAAGCGTGTCGATGACAGCGGTGGATACATGGACTGGTCGACGAAAACATGGATCGATGAGCTTTCACACGAATGCACTGCTTGCAGGACCAATACGAAATTTGAGATTTGCATGCGCCTTTGAGCATTGCGGATACATGCTCTCATTCGAGGGGACAGCATACAGGTGATGTCATTCCTTTCCCCCATTTCCCCTCTGCCAGCCGTTCACAAAAGGAATATGGCTCGTTCCGTCCATCCGTATGTGGTAGGGACCTCTATGGCTGCTCTTATAGAAATCTACAGCTCACATATGACGGCGTTCGAGGCACAGTCCCAGCTCAAAGATACAGCGTGCTATTCAAACACGATCGATATGTCGTCTGTGCTCACAAACCCAGAAGAGACTCACATTTTTGCCATCCTCTATCCTGCACCGGGTAAATTGAACAGAGTATGATGGATAGAGTCATGGTTTCATCGTACAGCTCTGACTATTCTTCTTGTAGCTGAAAGAATTGATGGACGACCACATCGCCACAACTCACAAGAATGAAGACTACACCCCACGATACCTGATGACCGAGGAGCTCGACTCCAAGGAGCCTGCTCTGCACATGTTCGAGACGTGAGCATCAATTCCTCGAGCAACTTCATGCTCATGGCTTACCGGTTTCCAGCTATACGAGCCGTGACGGCGCAGAGACGCACACCAAGACTGATAACTTCAAGGCTTTAATGGATGCCTGCGAAAAGGAAGGTGTTATGGGGAAACCGCCATACCTTGTGTTCACGAAGACGATTGGAGGGTATGATTGGGATCGTCAGAAGATCGACAGAACTCAGTAAACAGTTCTGTCTCCATGTGGACTCGGGTCGAAATGTGTGCCATTGACCATGTCCACGATGTAATGCTCTGTTGCGAGCAGTATGGTCGTCGCAGCATGCTGCGATCTATTAGGAGAATTGCAATTGTGCAATGAATGTCGAGGTGGGAGGGAAGTCAAAGGTATGGGTGATATGCTGAAGGCAGTAGGAGGCAAGAGGCTGTGGGCTGTGGGCTGAGGCAGATGCGGCGCCCGAACGCCGGGAAGCCGGCAACGTGTCTGTAGCAATCTGTGGCCTTGCTCGAGTCCTGCAGAAACGGCGCAGACAGGTCGTGTAAAACGCTACCCGTTTGGCACGCGCCCTGGATCATCCGGCATCTCGCCCCTGTTTGCCAGTCGAGGAGTCCAACGACTTCCGCTCTCTCCGGATCGACTTCCAGGAGCGTCCACAAGCACTGACACACACAACCCGCCACCACCACAACAACAGTCTCTTCCACTACATAGCACCTTCACCACCATATCCACGTTCATCACGACCACGCTCTTGCCGCCATGGTTCCAGCGCAAAGCAAGATATCATTGCTTGTTTTGCCAGCAAAGATCTGCCACATGTGTCTTTACCTCATAGCGTGCCTGTCAAGACTTGGGTTGCTGCATGTCGCCTTGATCGATCACGTCGACCGCAAGAAGCGGAGTGTTGCTGAGTGTGGATCCACCCGCTGGCAAGCGCTTGAGCTTGATGGTGGCAAACGGATGGAGATGCAGATTTGCCGCAAAGGTAGCATTGGTTAATACCACGAACTTGATTTCTGCAGCAGTCAGCCTAACAGAGAGCATGGATGCCTACCTACTATATTTCATCGCGCCCTTCTATCATAATTGAGTTGCCATCATCATCTTCGATTCTCCATAATCCCATGAACAAGCGCAGCGACTCCAGTAAGCTTTTCATGGCCGCAGCGCTACCGCTGCCCTTTCAGCTCCTGCTCGACCTCGTGCCTGACGATGTCCCGCACTTGTTTCCAGTCTGCCTTTGACTCGGTGATGCGTTTCTCCATCATTTCAAGACCGATGAACTGCTCCGGTAACACAGTATCGAAGCTGAAACCAGGTTCGTCTTTGAGGGCCAACTCTACAGCGTTCGAGAATTTTGCGGGGTGTGCTGTGGCTAAGCTGATGTGATGCGATCGAGGAGCGTGCTCGATGCTTCGCAATGTGGCAGCAATGCCGATGGCGGAGTGTGGATCCAAGATGTAGTGGCCGTCACGTTGTGTACCTGTCGTCGCAGGTTTCGCTGTCCCACCGGAGGTGTGTCCATAGGACAGCTTCGAGCTCGATAGCCTTTGGCTGTAGATGTGCTGGATGGTGTCGATCGTCTCTTTGTCGCTCACGCGTTCGCTTTCGAAGTTTTTCTTAGCGGCTGCCAGGATCTCCTCCTCTACCGCGAATCCGCCGTCTGACTTGAGCTGTTGTAACCACGTCTTGACTTTCTCACCGGCCTGCATCCGTCTGCGGTTCGTCTCCTCTACATCGCTGACCTGAAACGCCAGATACCATAGCAATCGCTCGAAGTTACTACTGACAAGAATGTCCATGGCGGGCGCATAGGTCATCTTCACTCCACTTGGATCTGCTTTTGCTCCGTCTGCCTCTTTCACGCAGTTTGCTTGCCCCTCATCCTTCGCCTGCTTCTCGTACTTGCCACTTTTCCAGAATCTATGCAGGATATCGTTCTCGTTTGTCGCGATGACGAGCTTTTCAGTCGGCAGGCCCATCCGTGTCGCAAAGTACCCTGCAAGGATATCTCCGAAGTTGCCAGTGGGTACAACGAACCGTACATTCGGCCGCTCTTCATTCAACTGCTTCGCAAGCGTGAAGTAGGAGTACAGGTAGTATGTTATCTGCGCCAGAATACGCGCCCAGTTGATGCTGTTGACTGCCCCGAGACGATGCGTAGAGTTCAGGTCATGGTCCGCGAACAGTGTCTTGAGGATGTCCTGGCAGTCGTCGAACGTACCTTCCACAGCCAGATTATGCACATTCGGATCAGTCACAGTCGTCATTTGCGCTTCTTGTATCGGGCTGACCTTACCCTTTGGGTACATGATGAAGACGCTGACGTCCTTCTTTCCGCGCAGACCGTAAATGGCTGCGCTGCCGGTGTCACCACTAGTCGCGCCAATCACAGTCAGGTGTTCGCGACTGGAACCCTCTTTACCCTCGTTTCTCCTCACTAGGAAGTATTCGAACAGGTTACCCACGAATTGCAACGCAACATCCTTGAAAGCAAAAGTCGGCCCGTGGAACAGCTCCAGCAGGTGCACTTTCTTGCCCTCGTCCAATGTTATGATCGGCGTGACGTCCTTTGCTCTGAATGTACTGTAGCTCTTCTCGATGATGCCCTTCAGATCGTGCTCGGGAATCTCCTCGCGACTGATGTATAAGGAGAAGATCTCGAATGCCAACTCTTGAAACGTGTAGTTTCTCCATTCGCTTAGAAAGTTGGCGGGCAGTTGAGGGATCTCTTCTGGGATGAACAACCCGCCATCTTGGGCAAGACCTTTTAGGACGACTGTCTCGAAGGAGAGCTAAAGCGCTTCGTGAGTGTGAGCTCCGAGTAATATGCCATAGCTGTGCTGTTTGTTTGTAAAATGATATGACTTACGTCGTAGCTCCCACCTCGTGTAGACAAATATCTGTGCGAAGCGCTATGTGCAACCATTCTGGTCCAGGTATTGTAGTGTGGTTTGCGTGCAACAGGTGAGGTTGTGCTTGTCGTTGAGGGAGTCGAACATTGAGTCAATTGTTCTTCTCGATCGTCTTGAGATGCAGGGCTCGGCATGATCCGCAACTTTAAAAGAGAGCTAAAATATCGTCCTTTCCATGACGGAGTCCATCCGTCCCACGTCCATTCCATCTTAACTTCCTTCATTCACCTCAATAATCTCGCGAGCACAGCGGCAAGAAGCATTACAGCGGCAGCGAAGAGACAGGCCATCTCAACAACCATATATGATCAGCAGCTGGGTTCACAAAGGCCAGCATATGCCTCCGGCCGCTTTTTATACGTTTTTACACGTCCGGATGGCCTCGGAACGGCATGTTCGCGGTTCATAGGACCCAGGTAACGTTACCTAGCCAGGCCGAAGAGAGGAAGTGCATCTTGACGGGAACGGTTTGACAAAATCCGAACAAGGAGGTGATGATAGAATCCTAATCGTGTCTGGTGTTGTTGCTTGGCACAGCAGAACGATCGCACATGGCATCAGCATGCAAGTCAATTCACAAGCATGTCGATTCTTTACAGCGTAAACATTAGGCATCCATATGATCGAGTTGTTTGGCAGGACATTCTCCAGTACCCCTATGTGACGTCTTCAAGCAGAGTCGCTGTTGCTTCGCAAGCCAGATTTTGCTTATAGTGTTGGTACCTGCAGGATGGAACTGGCGCTTGCCGACGTCTCTTCCTTACGGCGTGCCTTAGCTGAAGAACGATCAGATCCCAACTTTGGCCTGTTAGTGTTGGTTATCAGTTAAGTAGCAAAAGAAATGCGTCAACACGAGTCTCTTGAAGGTCAGCTGATCTGCAGTCCTGCGGATATACGGACTCCAAAGACAGGCCATCTCACGCTATACTTGGCCATACTTGGGATGACCAAGAAGTCACCTTCGCTGATAGCGCAAGACCAGATGATAGCACAGGGGTAGAGGGGGTACGTCAAGCGCACTAATACCTGTGAGCGGGCTATCAAAGATGGCTACGACTACGTCTGGATCGATACTTGTTGTGTCAACAAGGAACCCCTACTCGAGCTTTCGGAAGCTAACAACTTCATGCATAAGTTGTACTACAACGCCGCCGTAAGCTGTGCATAACTTGCTGAATACCGTTCTGCTGACGGCGATGATGACCTGGCCAAGTATCGATGGTCTACCAGAGGCTGGACTTTGCAGGAGCTTATCGGGCTTATTGAGATCATCTGATTCGACAAGTGGTGGAACATGTCTGCCGAAAGGCTTGAGATGGTCGAGCAGCTTCGAAACGCGAGCAGGTTACGAGACTCGGGGTTAAGTGTGCTATCCTTCCTGTGGCGTCTGACCCGCATGCCTATGGCCTTGAGACTATTATAGGCAGCTGGCACACATACTCCACGATTCGAGGACCCAGCATATTCGCTTCTCGGACTGCTTGACATAAACTTGGCACTACTATATGGAGAAGGTCACAAGGCGTCCCGTAAATCTGCAGGAAGCTATAATTCACACGACGCCCCCGAGAGCTGTCTATCATAGCTTGGGATTCGCGGATCGCTTTGTTGTGCCATCGTACACTAGCTGTAGACCTACAAGGCTTCCAATCCTTCGGGAGAACTATCCCAGACGAAGCCTATTCTGAGGCCCGACTCTCTGCAGATGGCGTACCGCTTGCGGCGCTACAATACACCCTCCCGATATCATCACAATCCTTCTGAATTTTAGCAGTACGGTATGTCAGACTCCGGGAAGTTGTGCCGGCGCGGCCGAAGCGTCGGTATCAGCAGCCGCAGAAGCGGAAAGTTCAGTGTTATCAACATCTTCGCCCACGCAGAATACTTATGTCCTTACAGGAGCTCGCCAGTACTCGACAACGGAGAACTTGGCGTCTAACTTCTTGGGACGATGCTGTGAATGAAAGGGGCCGTGTTTCCAGCTCAGGAACATGGCACAGGCCTCGAGTGTGCGGTAGAGGATGAGAAGTGCTGCTAGCAATAGAGAGATGCGGCCCATAGTCATAAAGAAGTGTCCCTACATAACGGCACCAAGACTAAGCCATATTGAGATGGGAAGCCGATTGCGAATGAAGTGAGCCTGTTGGCTTGCACCGAACAAACCACTGCTTGGCCGTTGCTCTCGCGATACCACGAGTAGCGAAATGTTCTTGCTGGGTATTGACATAGTGAACGACTGTAGAAGTCTGAACCTTGATGATTGATTTCTGTTGTCTCTGTTGTTGATGCTTCGAGAATGTAGAATAGTTGTGCTTGCTGTTCGTGGCTGGACTGAGTACTGTAAATGAGTACTGACCATATAAGTAGCTAACTGAAAGCTTAATGGTTTCATCATACGATACGCACGACCATCAGAGTTGCGCCGCAGCGAGTGTCAGTGGTGCGTTCAGCGACCCCGAGAAATACACATCTGTCCAAAAAGGCGTTCACTACGAGCAATGCTCGACTGTAAAGTCAGCACGTGATACATCTCGGACGTACAACTCTGACTTGACCACGACTGCTTTCATCTTTATCGCGTTTGTTCTCTCGTTCGATGCATGCAGATGGGCTCAATGACTAATCTTGCAGTTCATCATAGACTATGTGGGTAATGATATCGTGTTGCCCAGCGAAATAAGCCTTGTGGGTTTCTTCGATCCTGTTGGCTCCAACACCAAAAGACCAGTTGTGGGCGCAGCAGCTCCGAGACATTAGAGCACTCCTCGTGGGGTGACAATCCGTGTCGCATATGGCGACTCTTGGAAAATGCAAGCCAGCCAGGTCTCCACATATTTTCCACCGGCATGTTGCTCCCAAAAAGAGAGGAATCCATCTCTTGCAATGAGATTGGCACGATGTACAAGCCATAGATCAGCGTTAAGCACAGGGCGGCTCTCTTTTTAGTCGATGATGAATGGTTCCTTCTTGGCTTCTTTCCTAGCAGCTTTCTTCTGGCGCTGTTCTTGAAGCCTGGCCTCGCGCTATACAAACAGTTAATCGAAAACAGATACATGAGCATCACTCGATTTGTACCTTGGCCAAATAGTCGCTGAGATTGCCGTGGTGGATGACCGCCAGTCTAACGATGTCTTCTCTCAAGAACATCACAGTCGCGCCACCTGCTGAGATATAAGAGCCGTAGCGTATACGCGGGACTCCATCTGGAAAGCGGGCTTTCAGTTTCGCTGCAAGAGAGCTGTTCTGATTGTGGTGTGGCAAGAGGTGTTCGTCTTTCAAATCGTACTGCTTCTTAGCTTCTGTCTTCGTCATCATATCCCATTGTATCTTATCGCATCCTTTGCACGCGTTGAGACTGCTGATCAGGATTGCAGACCTGGTAGATTTCTTGCCACAGAAAATACAGTGGCCGGCCGCCCAGCTCAGAAGTCCTTTGCGGCCTCGAAGCATATTGAAAGTGTTACCTGTCTTCTTCGCTTTCGGGAGGTCTTGAAAGCCAGTAATATCCTTGTGTTGGAAGAGGAAGTGGATTGCCCATTCGTTTACCTCCAGTCGTAGCCGTCGACATGTCGCCGCCACAAAGTCCAGCGGATGTCGCGCATCGCGTAGATCGAGGTGATCTTTCCTACCGCCAATTACTCTATCAGGGAAGTGTCGTAGAAACAGAAAGTTGAATATTATATGCAGCAGCTCTGCAGGGAGTTGTGAGAGGCTGTCGTTGGCACCATTCGGCTCGCCGCTGTGTGGTGAATCGTGCATGGCAGCCAATGTGCTCGCCGTTGTTCAATTGCAATAGTGCCTAACTATTTGGTGAGCTGGGCGTGATCGGACTGTGAGGTTCGCAGTGCTGATAGATTAGGGCACGGTGGAGGTTCATGAAATGTTGTTGATTGCCGGGGAAGGAAAGAACAAGGTGGAGCAGGAGCTCGACGGGCATGACTAAGCTGCGGCCTAAGGCATAGACTCGACACGAACATGGCGCGCCATGCTTCCGGACTAACTTTGGAGAGTACTACACTCTGAACGCTGGGACATCATTGCATGCTCGATGAGGTGCTACAGATATTTTAAATGAAGATTTCTGGAAGGGTTACTCGTACGCAGCTAACCCACCAAGTCCGACACTGCTTCCGGCCATCCATGGCCCCATACGAGTGCTCTGTTACCCCATATCTGAGGATGCGGCGCAAGGAATCGAACGATCTTCCTATCGAAATCGAAGAGTGTTAGCAGTAATCGAGCTACATGCCATGGCACCTCATCGGCCACGCAGTTCAAGAGAAATAGCGCGTCGCGACGCGGTATTTTCACATGATGCCTGTCTATCTGAGACATTGTACGGCGCTAGGAACTACCCGTTGAACTTACTTGTTCTCGTTCACTTCTGATACGTAGGCAAAGCCCATGACCGCGCTGTCTCTTATTGTCTGTTCATCACTACTTCCCGGGCAGAACTTTATCGCTACCAAACCTCCTGTCATAGCGGAGGTCGGCGTCGTTTTCTCGAACGTGGCATTACTGAAAAAGTAAAGTGTTAGTTGTATTCGAATGAGACACCATGACGCCGCAGCAGTCGTGCAAACCTAGGACGTTGCGCGTTGCGACGCGCCAATTCCAGAGATGCTTGACTGCCTATGACATTGCCCAGTTCCATAAGCCCTCTGCACTTACCTTGCGGGCTTGCTGGCGTACGGCACGTCAAAACCATCATCATCACCAGCTCCCCCGAATGACGACTGGTCCTCGGCAGCTGCAACGGATGCCGACTTAGCACGGAAGAGATCCAAATGATCGAATTTGATGGTGTGCGAGTGCGGGCTTAGCGACTCTTTGGAAGAGCCGAAGAAATACTGTCTCATCTGCTGTGTGCGTCGTTGTTTCATAAAACTGTCATCTCGATGCACAGCTCCACTTGGCTTTGCAATGCGGAGGACGTTGATGGTCTCTTCTGGTGGTCTGTTGTTGCCGGCGAACTTCCTACTCAGGTCGCCTGCCAGTCTCTCCGAGCCGAGCGTTAAGACCATGGTAATGCTGAATTCTGACACGATATGGGCGATGAGGTCGTAGTTGCTTTTCGGGTCGTTTAGCGAGCTGGCAGTATCCAGTATCAGGCCACTTCGCTTGATCGACGAATCTTCTTCCAGCTTGCTCATGACAGTCAGAGCCATTCGTGTGGTCAAAGCCTTAAACACCTCCGGCTTTTCGTGTGGGGACGCGAACGGAAAGCTGTAGATCAGAGGCGTGCGCACGGGCGATACTGTAGGACCAGACATAGGTCCAATACCATAGCCATTCTCCACGTCCATCGCTGAATCGCAAGTCACCGCTGTCAAACTACCCGGCGGGGCAAGTAGTCCTTCTCGCGGATCGAGGTTGATGACCGTCGGTGCATGACCTATCCGCACTCCCCAAGCTGCTAGGCTGCGAACAAGGCTACTCCTGCCGGCAGAGTCTGGACCAACAACGAGTACTCTTGGTCCGTCCGTGCTTTGCGACCGTAGATTTGAGAGCCAGCCATGCACGTTCAGCCACTCGTCAGCGTACTCGGTTTCCTGGCCAACATATTCACTTTCTGCGTTGCCAACAATTTCGAGCTGACATCCTTGCCAAGATAATATCGCGCCTTTGCATCCCGAGAATGTGTATGTCTGTTTTGGGGCGAGCTCCACGCCAAACAGCTCGGCATGTCCGTTCTCAACTTTGACGCTGTATTTTTGTGAATATGCAACCTCGAATCTCCACTCCTGCTTTGGTTGGAGTGTCTCTAGCCTTGGCGGCTGCGCAACACTCGGAGCGCCTGCCAAAGGTGTTGATTGCGATGGAGTTGTGCGAAGCCCTGGTAATGAGAGACCAGGTAGAGACATACTACCAAGGACGCGTAGGTGGAGTGTGTCGTGACTCGAAGCGATCGGATGTAGACAAATGTTGGCGAGGTGTTGTCGATAATAATCGAAGTTGCTGGTCGTTAAGGTCGGATACATCCCGGCTCAGACGCGCAGCATTAGCGCAAAAGCTTATACATATAGCCGGCCGAATAACCGGCGAAACTCTTTCACTGCGCGTTGCATCTTCTTTCTCTCGACAGACTCCGCGAAGTCATTCGCGATCCTAGCGAGCATACAGTACCGCCGTTGACGAACGAAGAGCTGGAGTGTACTGGACCCATGGCAGGAAGACGCGTCGATGCTTATTGAAACGCGTTCGATCATAGCATGGAGCGTTCTATGGTCTATCTCTACATTGATGCACTTAAAAACTGGCCGGAAGCACGACTATCACGACGCAACTCTAATAGGTTGCAGGCATTTGACCAAGACGTCCACCGTCTGATATTAGCACTTGCCCATTCGTGTAGGCACCAGCTCGCGAAGTCAGGAAAAGAATGGTTCCGCGCATGTCTTCCTCAGTACCCAACCTGTGAGCTGGAATTGTATCGACATTGAAACCAGGCCGGTTCGTCATGCCTTTCGTCATCTCCGAAGGGTAGATACCGGGAGCTACGCCATTGACGCGAATGTCGTATTTCGCCAGGTATGTGGAGAGCAGCTTGATCAGATGAATTGTGCTGGCTTTGCTCGTGCTGTATGGTATATTCGTCGAGAGCGCTCTCGCATATCCAGCAATGCTTGCAGTGAAAATGACCTGGCTCTGGACACCTTTGCGATTTTCCTTCTTGTTGCCAGCATCAAGCAATTCCAGGAATGCGACGGCCGAGAAGAAAGCTCCAGTATTGTTGATCGCGTAGACCTTGTTGAGGTCATCCTCGGAATACTTCCAAAAGTGCTCCTGGACGTCGGCTATTGATGGTTCTGATGGCAGTCCTTCTATACCAGAGCCCGATGAACCACTGTTCACGATTACGAGATTCGCATATCCAACTTCTGTTCTGATGCGATCAGCAACCGCCTTGAGGGACTCTTTACTCGTGGCGTCGCCCTGGACTGGAACGATATTCTGGTAGCCGGAAGCTGTTTCATTAAGCTTCTCTATTCGCCTCCCAACGATATACACCCTTTGCGCCCCATTCGCAGCCAGCGCGTGCGCCATCATGCGACCCAGACCAGAACCTCCTCCCGTAAGTATTGCAATAAGACCTTTGACGTTGAAGAGGTCGACATCATTGAAGCCGGTCATGCCGTTGATTGGGTTCTGCTTGCTGATTTGATTTTAAGATCTTTTACAGAGACAGTCAATTGCCTCTCGACTGGTGTTCGCTAGCAGTGTACGCTCGAAAATGCGGGACTGTTATACTTCATGGGCCTGGTGTGTTACGCATGCTGTCATCATGAGCGGGTCTTCGCCCATGTTGTTCGATTAGTCACCTAGATCCGGATCTTGCTCGGCTGTTCTGTGTGACTCTCTAGACCTTCGCGTATGCTTTCTGAAGCACCAAGCAACTTGGCCTCGACAGACTCTGTGTCCTGCGCGAGGCACTGATTATTATTCATCTTTGCCAGCGGCCGTCATTGCAACAAAGACGTGGCATCGTCCCTCGACTTGCACGGCTTCACTGCATGCAGCATCCTCATTATGCAACCTAGCTAATCGTTGCTGACAGTACCAATCGACTTCCGTACCGATTTGACCACAAGGATCCAGGTTCTTCTTGCGCGAGGTAACACGGATTTTTCTGAGATCTGCAGTGCCCAAGGATGTCGGCTTGCCGATTGCGGAGATCGACTCCACCTCACATCTTCAATGCTCCGCTCTATATCATTGAACACAACCCTTACAGGCGGGTTCTCTTGCTTGAGGGTGATCCAAGTGGCCCTGTATCTTCCTGGCCTATCCTTGTTCAACATCATAGCTGAGCTTGAACATGCCTCGGATTTCATCACCACTTGCTCTTGTACTTCGAGAACACCTATTTGGGAACCAAAGTATCGCGCAAAGATTGATCAACAACACACTCTACACAAGCTTGGATTGCTCTGTACAGCAAGGCAAAGGCACGAATTGTAGCACGAAAAGAACATTCGGCTCGTTCAGTCGACATCAGAATGCTGCCACAAACAAGATAGCTCATTCGGGATATGACCTGCCACTTTCTGGCACCCTGGTCGTTTCACTCGAGCAAGCAATAGCTGGGCCGTTCTGTACTCGTCAACTTGCGGATCTTGGTGCTCGTGTGATCAAGGTCGAACGGCCGGGTCTCGGCGACTTCAACCGCTACCACGACAAGCGCGTCAAAGGGCAATGCAGCCACTTCGTCTGGACAAATCGCAGTAAAGAGTCAGTAGCACTTGACCTAAAGAAGCCAGAAGACTTGAATGTGCTCAAGAGGATTGTTGCCAAAGCCGACATTTTAGTTCAAAACCTAGCACCTGGCGCGACAGAACGAATGGGTCTTGGCTACGGCACACTGAAAGAACAGCACCCTGGCTTGATCGTGTGTGATATCAGTGGCTATGGAAGCACAGGTCCTTACAAGAACAAGAAAGCATACGACCTACTGATCCAAGCTGAATCCGGTTTCCTTGGCATCACAGGTTCTCCTGGCCAACCAGCGAAAGCAGGGTGCAGTATAGCCGACATCGCTGCGGGAACAACAGCATTCAACAACATCTTGGCAGCTTTGATCAATCGCTCGAAGACGGGCAGAGGGTGTCGGCTAGACGTCAGTATGCTTGAAAGCATGGCCGAATGGATGTCGTTTCCAATGTATTATGCCTACGATGACGCTGCACCACCACCACTTGCAGGTGCTGAGCATGCAAGTATATACCCATACGGACCATTTGAGTGCGGCGAAGGAATTGTTATGCTAGGCATGCAGAACGAGAGGGAATGGGGTATCTTCTGCTCAGAAGTGCTCGAACAGCCAGGTCTGCTCAAGGATGAGCGCTTTGGTAGCACGTCTGACAGATCGCAGAATCGCAAAGACCTCAAAGCTGTCATAGAGACTGTTTTTAGGAAATACTCAGCCGACGAGGTCCTGGATCGATTGCAGAAAGCAGGTATTGCAAACGCACAACTCAACGATATGTCAAAGCTGTGGGATCACCCGCAGTTAAAAGCGAGGGACAGATGGACAGAAGTTGACACACCGAATGGCAGGATACCTGCACTGAAACCCCCTGGCGCTGCTGACGGTATGGACACTCGTATGGACCCGATTCCTGCTGTCGGACAACATAGCCAAGCTATTCTAGAAGAGTTTGGTATCGAGAAATGATCTAGGGGTATCTTATCAATGTTGATCCGCAACGCCAGGGGCATATACTGCGTCCAGCGCAATAAAGTATGTTGATATGCTTGCGCGGATGTTGCTCGGTGCCTGATGCATGCATATGGTAATGAGGCTTTATGCTTTGCCACGTCTGCTTCGAGAGGATTTCGGCAGCGACTTCGATGCCTTCCTGTTGAGCGGCACCATCGGGGCCTATTCGAAACGTGCGATCAGCAGATCTATCTGGTCTTCGATGTTCTGTGACTCGTTAGCTAGTTGACCAGGATCTTCAAATTGCATCGCGCACCTTGAGCCCTTTGATGACATTTTCATCTGGTCCTAACCCAGGCGTCCACGCAGCATGAGCGAAGTCGATCATCTTCACACAGTGCGTGATTGGAGGCTCCTCTTCATCCTCCTCTTCCTCCTCCTCACTCTTCTTAATCTCAAAAGTCGTAGGTGCTCTCTCGTCAACCCTTGGGGTCTTGGGCGGATGTCCCCAGAGTACGTCCAGAGCATCGCTATCTCCTTCATATACGATGAGCAGACTAGCACTGTACATCCTGGATTCGCTACGCTCGAGGCTGTGTCGTGCTTTCGTGATCTCCGCTAGGATAGTTTCCAGCAGCTCTCTGGCATCGTCGGGCTTAGCGGCCGCTCCAAGACTACTGAAGAACGTAGCGAAACCGTCTTTGATGTTGTCCTTGTCGAACTTGCGACCATAGAACTTATCGTAGGTGTCGAAGTCTTTGCCATTCCAGACCTTCATGCCAGCAATGCGGAAGTTCAGCGATCCACTTGTAGTCTCAGCAGCGACTTTATCAAGTCGATCAGCTTTCTCCGGCTTCGTATCATCGGCGTACAAACGAGCTCCAAGCTTGAGATCCAGCACATTCGGGTGCTTGAAGCCATGCTCGAGGTTTGCCAGTACAATGGCTTGTTCGGTAGCGATCTTCTGACCATGTTTTAGCTGTTGATCCTTCTGGTCTTGCGTGAGCTCGGCGAGTTCTGACGACAGTGTGACGTCCGGAACCGTGGCTGGAGTCCCGAGTTGAAGCGTACCCATGAACGTGGGCATCAATTCGTAGAACTTCGGATGGTGTTGCAGACTTTCTTGGTAGAAGTTGACTTCGGATTGTGTGCATGGTTTGACGATGACCTCGCCAGATTCGTCAGACAAGACTCCGTCATGGCCAGCCGCGGCGTTCTCGAACGCTTTGAGCTTCGCTGGGTCGAACAGCTTCGTTTCCGCCATGTTCACCGTCGTCGCCGTTGTATGTTGCACCGCAGGGTGTATGTAGCAGGAAGTTCTGACATGCGTCGTAAGGAACGACAAGATTTGATGGTGGCGGTGGAAGCTATGATGGAGTTGCCAGGGATCTTCACATGTACTTGATCCATGCTGATATGTGGGGCGCGTTACACCACCTTGCAAGTACCGAACTCTAAATGCCTCTAAGTAAGGTATATTCGTTGCCCAATTCTGACGTCCTTCTTCACACGACACCTCACACCGCCAAGCAGAATCGTCAAGCTCGAGGAATGTGACGACATCAAGCCGTGACACGAATGTTGGCACTGCATCTGCGCCTGTCTCGGAACTTCGCTACCTTTCCACATCATCATGACAGTCGTAAAATGCAGGCACGGCGAACGGTTTAAGCGCATCGGATCTTGCCAAATGAGAAGCCCTCTGAACTACCATAACCGTTTTCATACCGCGTCAAGTACTTGCAACGAAACTGCTTGTGAGATTTAATTGGAAACTGGCTCGTAGCTTGCATTGGCGAAGGGCTATATCTTGCCGTCCGCTACAATACAACAACATATGATATGTCCTTTCGCCTTTCGGGTGGTCTCTTAATTCCTACATATTCAGACAATAACGGATCGCCCAGCCTTCACACCGTCGGCATCTTAGCAAGCATCCTAGTGCTGTGAAGATCTTTTTTGTCCTGTGCTGTCAATCAACTCATATTGATACAGCTCTTCCCCTCCTTACCTTCCAGGGGCCTGATGGCAGTGGAATCCATTCGAGTGCTCTCCGATTCTGGGATGCGCACCTCCTAAAACACATCCAGTTGTCATCACGGCGAAGCTGCCACCATGTTTGTACAAATTCGGGGTACAGTCTGTCGATGTCCTGGGCAGGGCAACGATGTGATAGCATCCCAAGGTCGTCAAGATTTGACGTGGAGACTACAGCCCAGTAATTGGGCCGTTTTATTTTCAAGGGCTTTGGTCAGATCTGACCAGTCTCGTCCATGCCCAGAAGATCCGTGGTTCAATATTTTGAGGTATCCACACAGGCCATGGCCGCGGACTCCTTTACGCCCATTAAAGTGCTAAAAGGCATGTAGCATTTCGCGCAGCAATGTTGCAAGCACACAACCTCGCGTCAGGCGAAATGATAGACGGAAACCCTTATTGATTTTCTGTTCGTATCCAGTTGTCGGAGCTGGTCTGGTCTGTACGAGTAAAATCTAATGTGTGAGAGCCCAGCTAGGCCTAGGTGACAGAGATGGGTCTAGTGGGAGGCCAATCCATGAAGAAGACACTGCTAGAAACATCTGCGGCCTCCTGTAAGGCGACCGAACCTAGGATCTTGACGACCGATGGCCCTTAGCCGACACACTTATAGCGCGTTCGCTATTACGTCCAACGAGATCTCACTGCCTTTAGGGACTCATCAAGAGAAAGGGTCGAATGGTTCGATAGCTGCACTAGCGAGATCCCAAGCTCAGTGCTTTCTTGAAGACAACCCCGCCGGCCTCCTAGGGTCTAGATGACAAACGCTGAGGCCTTGAAGGTGATGATCGAGGCTGTTGATGCCGTGCAATAATCGGTGCAGTCCGTGAGGTTGCCCTGACTTTTGCAGATCAGACTCGATGTCATGCTTATACATAAGGGTGATTTTGTATCTCCGTGAGGGATCCTTGTCTCCTTACAACTCTAGAATTGTCTCCTTGAATTTAGGTGCAAATAAGGCATCTTGCGTAAAGGAGAAGATTCGAAGTATGTAGAAGTATTATATCGCCAAGTGTGCGTGCGCTCAGCTGTGGCCACGTCCAGTGACGATACCCAGACGATTAGGTTCAGGACCCGGATTGCAGTAGAGAAGAGGACGTCCAAGTCTGTTAGCAATTTGCATTGTTGACGTGCCACAGTCCTAAGACTTAGATGTTGTCTTTGAAGCGTGGTGGGTTTAGTGCCGGAATTTTCCTTGCATCTGTTTAGCAACCGCACCGTCCTCGAAGAACATCAGCAGAGCAGGCGCTTCTCCTGGCATGATAGCGATGAGCCACTGTCGTAAAAATTGACATGATCGTCTCTAGCAAGAAAGTCATGTCCTCGCGAACGATTCGTGCTTCATCACACGAGATCATCTCGGCGTCAGCGTAGGTCTGATCTGGAACCTTTTGACGCCGCAATTATGAAAGCTGCGGCGCATAAGGCCGCGCTGTAGCTGACGCTCGATGTGACGCTTAAGACATTGTACCAGTCCAGTCGCGACCCGCGGCGAATTCTACGGTTCTGTTGTTGGATGGACATGATTGATGACTGAGTGCGAGCTGACTGCGCAGACTTGAGCCGATACACCCGCCCCGCTAGAACTAGCTCGCGCATGGCAGCGTTGGAGAGATGGGCTTGGCGGGCAACAGCGTCGGCATCTTGGCCGTGGACTTCGCTAGTCCGTCTGTCTTCTGTACCGGCCGCGTCGCCACATGACACCTACTATTGTCAACAGCATAATGTATTGTCACTCTATGACGGAGCAGAAGATTCCAATTATTGCTGTGGCTTGAGATCTCCCGGCCAAACCCGTTCGATTGGGCCGCTTACACAACCACCCACAGAACGGCTGGGGAGGAACACCTCACATGCAGCTGCTATTCCTGTGCTTTTACTGCGACGCTTCGGTTTGAATTCGACAACCACGATCAGCGTTGTCGAGGCCACTCGCTATTGCTTCGTACATTTACCACTGCTTTACGGTCCATTTGCCGGCCATTAGCGCCATTGACCGAACAGCTCACTGGAAGACACATCCACTTTGGGGGGTCACGAAGCGCACTCGCTTCCTCTGCCAGGTCGAGTCATAGCAAACGATCTAACCCTTAGCCGCAGCACACAATGGCATCTTCTCAGCCGGACGCAGTAGCGGGAGCAGCAACATTAGAGAGCCCACAAGTCGAGGGAGGGACGACCGAGAGGCCTCTCGAATTGAGCCATATCCCACCTACGCCTGGCGATCAGAATTTCGAGGACGCCCTTCAAGAGCAACAGCCAACAACGCTAGTCGTCGCAGCATCTCCAACAACAGCAGCCGAGCCCATAACTCAGCTGCAACCCACCACAGCAGCACAGCCCGCAACACTCACACGAAAGGAAACCGAAGCGCTCGGCCCTGCCACGGATGCACCTATTGCTTCTGCCTTCACAGCGACTGGTCCTCAGCTCAGTATATCGCTCATGCTCATCACTGGGGTGCGTCATCCCTATAACATCTCGGAGAAGTATCTCAAGAACAGAAAAGTGGAAGCGAAGAATGCGGCAGGAGCGTTCGATCCGAGAGAAATCAGTGGATATCAATTGAAGGAGCTTATTTGGACAGACTGGCGCAGCGAGTGGGAGCCGCGACCCACCAGTCCTAGCAGCATAAGGCTGATAATACTTGGACGTATGGTGGAGGACAAGAGCTTGCTGAAAGGTAAACTATATGTCTACGTGCACGGGTCGTGTATGGTGACACTGACTTGCGCTAGATCTTCCGTTCAAGAGTGATGCCACAAACGTTGTGCACATGACCGTGAAGCCTGCTGACCTCATTGATGACGAAGAAACAGCTGGAAAGGGAACAGGGAAGAGCGGATCTACACGCATGCGAGATGGTGGAGATCGTGATGCTGGCTGCAGGTGCGTGATATTATGAATAAGTGCGAAAGTAAAGTGTCTCGAGATGGAGGATGGCGTCTGAGCAATGCCTTCCACCATCCGAGTTTGCAGCAGGCATTCCGAAGAGGCTTCGACTAAGACAGAAGAACGAGGGAGAGGCGTGTCGTCGCGACGTAACACGAAGCAGGACAGCGAGTTCTGTGCTGTTAACGGATGTAGCGGGCATTAGTACCACGTTGTGTCAGAAGTGTGATGGAGAGAACAGCAGAATCTCAGCACAATAGCATACAAAGGCAGGCATGGGGTGGTGTAGGCGTTTTGTTAGCATGGGCTTTGATGGGCATATGGGATCGATACAGCGATCAAGCGCTTATATCGTTTGAAGCGAACAAGAGAGTGAGCGATCGTAGGTGGGCCATTCTGGACATGTAACATAGGTGTCGGCATGATGAGCGTATGAGCGAGCGATTCAAGTGCGCAGCAACCTGGATTTCATCTTATGCCGTTCATACTAATGCAGTCCGTTATCCAGCATGCACAGCAGGCCGAGAGTAGTGTAGTTCACATATCTCTCTGGGCTGTACCTATCCGTGCCAAGGTAGAGTACATGAAGCATACCATCGCAAACTCCATCTATGCTTTGCCTTCCCGTGCCACTGCTCATCAAAGAGCTCAGCAGCCATATCAGTACAGCCTTCCATCCACCACCTCAGTGTCTCTTCAATGATCATCTACCAAGCCATCCTGAACCTCCCCTCCATCTCCGAATGGAAATCCATGCCCTCCCTCATCACATCTCCCTCAAATACATCCTCCCAACCAAGCTCACAATCCCTCCCAGCCAGGATATCCGCATGCACGCCCGCACCTCCTCCCAGTCCCATCGGTCTCCACTCTCCTGCTCTCACAATGCTCAACTCCATCTGGCGCTTGACTGGCTCGGCAATCCCGAATTGACGTCGCAGGAGTGACATCTTGAGACTCTCTTGTTGGGAGCGCCAGTTTGCGAGACGGGACTCGAGGGGATGCGCGGATTGGAGAGGAGAAGATGTGGCGATTGAGGAGGCTTTGGGGCTGGCCGTTTGGGACAGACCTAGGTTTGAGCGGAGGGTGTCGTGGACGCCGGGGGCGGAGGGAGCACCAATATTGGCTGCAGTGGATGAGGGGTTTGATGGTGCTGGGACGATGCGAAGAGACTTAGATGGTGTTAGTAGACGATTCCCGTCAGCGAGATTCGGTGATGGTGTACCATGTTGGGTGGTTGTTTGAGCTGTGCGCACCCTGTCGATCGTAGACGCGGTCTGGCTTCTCGAACTACGAGTGCAGGACAGTGCGCTGTGGTTGTATATGTCGACGAAGTGGTTGTTGGTGCTTGTGTCGATGGATGGCCGTACACTGTTTGATGAGCTTAAGTGATGCGTCCAGCTGGAGCTTCCCTCGTTCACAGGCAGGCGCGGTCGGCGCGTCATGTCCAAGCTTGGCATCTATTGCGGAAGATCGACCTCAAACCGCAACCTCACTTTACCAGCTTCACCACTCCGATAACTCCATGCGTCACTCTGTTCATCGCCCGTCAAGCGAGCGCGATTGCGCAGACCTGCCTTCCGATGTCTGGCACGCTGGCCCAGAGCCCGTCAACGAATCGAGCATTGCGTGCGGGTAGGCCCGGACGAAGACGGTAAGTTCGTCCTCGCTTTGGTCCTCAGTCCAGCGATATGATAAGACTGACTGCGTACGATAGCCGCTGCCCTCGAAGAAGTGGAATCTCGGGACGGCCGTGAACAGAACAATTTAAAGGATTACACGACCTCAGCAAAGCTCTAGTTCTAAAGAGCGGTGAGCCAGACGCGGGCAAAATGTACCTCGAGAAATCTAACAAAGTCTATGCGAGGTCATATGCTTGCTCAGCTACATTACAGTGCTTCAACAAGAATGTGCGAAGAGACAAAAGCATAAGTCGATTATGTCCTGCGCGATCAGGATGCTAGCATAAGATCTGCCACACGCCCACACGCGAAATCGCCGCGAGGCTACTTACGTATCGATGGCTGACCAGAGAAGTTGGCTATGGGTTGCTTAGGGTTATACCAGAAGCGCGGTCCATATCTGTCATCAGATTGTTGAATTCGAGAAGATGCATTCCGGTCATGTCATCAAAACCGTATGGATTCGGAGCTGGATTTAAGGGCATCACTGGGCCAGCATTCCGCACATCAGGTCTGTAGCAGCCAAAGTTCTGCGTTGACGTCAATTCCTTGGGCGTTTGTGCATAGGGTTGATTGGCAGCGAAATCCTGCATTGCACTGTCTGAATGACGGCCACCTCTTGTGCCACACAGAGGTTCTTCTCGCGAAGCAAGACTGGATCGCGCTAGATTTACGGCATCAGACAGCTCGATGGGGGAAGGGGGTGGCGTATCGGCGCACATTTCGCTTGCATCAGGCTCGCCCGCGGAAACAATACAAGCTGGGACCGTAGAGAGCTACGCTTGCAGTTCGTGCTTCGCTGCCGAATCGGCACTGTCGTCATTTAGCGTCGTACTTGGCTGTACTACCATAGCATCGCCCATCTCGGATCTGAAGGGGCGTGAGTTCGGTTTTTCAGCCAAGTGAGTCTTCTTGACAGGCGGCTGATCAGAGATCTTGGATTTCTTGCTGTGCTGTATCTGCTTCATGTGAGCTTTTGGCGCTTTCCGAGAACGTTGCCAGGGCTAAGTCGGTGTAGTCATGGCTGCCTTCCGCGGAAGGAATGGAAGCTTTCTCCGCCAGCTTGCTCGCAGCAAAAAGTACCATGTTGCGTCGGATCACAGTGCTAAGACCAGGATCACATCCGAAACCATGGGACATTCCATGATCAGAGTGTCCTACCGAGGAAAGACCACGAGATGAGATTGAAACCTTTAGGTCGATCGGCTTGTCGGATACTTGGTGGTACGGTAGTGCCTTTAGGCAGGTTTCGTGGTCACCCAGCGCTACGCCTGCAAAAGTGCTTATTGGTGGCGAATATGTACGTGGGGTTCTGTGTCATGTAGCTGTTAAATTCGTGACGGCCTGAACCGCAGGATGGCTCATATGGATGAAATGGACGCGCAGTCTGCTCACTAAGCGAAACTGACCACGAAGACAGCTGACTTGGGACGACCAGATGTGTGGCTGGGTCACTGGCATACTAGTTATACAGCTGCTGGTCCTGCTTGCAATGCTTCCACATCTTGCCAGGAAAACCTCACGGGGATAGAGCAGCCCCCTCGAATTGCGGCATGTTCTCCGACCGATGTTTCACGTGGCAGAAGATAGCCGTTGTCGCGAGTTCTTGACAGGTCGGGACCGTCATCAAACTCAACAGACGAATCTTGGAGGGAGCGTTCCTGCACGTGGCTCTGCAGAGAGTCACCTCGTTCGCTATGCTCATCATGGGATGAGTCACCAAACGAGGACAGACCCGTGTTCGTGGTATTGGTGTCTTGCCCACTTTTGTAGGTTGCGTGTAGGACGCGGAATCGGACTCGATACTACAGAGGCTTGAGTCTCTTGTACTCGAGATATCATGCGGGCCGCAATATCCGTAGCTGTGATGGGCCTGCGCTGCACCGGCGTGAGCGGCTTCTCGTAAGGACAGGTGCTTCTGAGACGCCTTCGGAGAACTCTCGAAATGCACATTATTCAGACTATGGCAACAGGGTGACGAGTGTCTCGAAGACTTGGTGGTTGGACGCCTATGGTGACCAGGGCATGTGGGGACCTTGTGGTCCAACGGCCGAGCCAGGTTCATACATGGTGACTATCGTACAGTCTGCTATCGTCTCTCGCTCGTCTACAGCATTCTGGTGCAGAGGAACGGAGAACGTATTGAGTGGAGTGGCAAGTTGCAGCTGAACGTTTCTCGAGACTGATCGACATTGCGAGCACAAAAGCACGCTGCAGGAGAAGGACACCCGCGTCCCCAGAAGTCCGCAAGGCTACTTGTTGCCGGCAACGACGACCACCTTGCAGACAGCTTGCAAGCAAATGGATAGAAGCGAGCAAGATTGGGTCGGGGCTGATGCCGAGTCCAAGGTATCTGGCCTAGCTGCAGCGCCCTCGAAAGACTGACTCCAAGCGAGCTGCAGCTGACGGGAGCAACTTGACCACAATCGTTTCTTTCCTGACGGCAGCGCGCAATCCATGCCATTGCAATTGCTATATACTCGACAGAGACTTGCTACGATGATCAGAGCACAACTGCAAGTCTGGAGACATGGCATACATAGACACTTCAGGTAAGGGTAAATTGCTCTTCTGTACTGAGAAGACAATATCACAGACCTGCACGAAGCAAACGAGAGAATGATGCCCACTTAAAATGCTACCAAGACCTCTCGTCCCTACACGACCATGATCGATAATGGTGAGCTTTACATTTTAATCTTGTAGCTCGTCATGCACGAACTCATCGTCCTGACGCTGCTCGTGAAGGCAGCTTCAGTTGGTGTCCAAGAGGCTCTTCGTCCACCTCCTCCAAGCAAGTCAGGACATCAACAAAAAATATACATACCAAGAGCTATGGTACTTAGCCAAAGAAAAGACCTTCGGATGCAGTAGCCAATTCAATACTCGATAAATGGCATGACAATGTGGTACACCCTGAGCAGCAAGGAGCACAAGCTATAACACAGATCAACCATGGACCTCCTATTGAATTGGGCGAAGTGCGAAGCTAGGTCAGTAGAAGAAGAAGCAGCAGCAACAGGTCACAACCGCGCGAAGTTGTAGAAATGGAAAAACTGCGCCGAGACTCTGCCAGTAGCGTGGCGTGGCAGAGACAATAGGATATGCGGGTTACAGAAGGCTATGATATGTCAGTCCTAGCTTATGCTAGATCGTGTAAATGCTCGGAAAAATGATCATATGCCAATTATCGCATCGGGAACGAATTATAGCCGCCAGGACGACCACCGACCGCACCCGCACCCACACGACTTGGCGGTTCGTTGTATTGCGGTCTGCCGGTACGGACGCCAGCGCTGAGACCAAGCCCAGTACCAGGACTGCGACCTTGATCACCACGACTCTGGTTGCCGCCATCGAGTGACGTGCCCTGGCGAAAGGAATCAATGCCTCCACCTCCGGTGATTGTTGCATTGTATTGACCATAGGTCGGCTGCGGCAGACGTTGACGGTTTACTGAAGGAGTTGGCGCTGAAGCGCCATCTGATGAATATTAGCCTGCAAAGTATCGGTGGTGCCGTGGCAGTAACTCACGAGCAGAAGTCATCCTGCTGCCCGACGGTGGGGGTCCTTGTGTTACGTAACCATTTCCAGTGCGTGCTGGTAAGGTAACACGCTGCCTTCGCTCGTCGCCACCACTTGTGCCCCTTGGACGCTGGTGATGCCCTTGTTGCTGAGATTGAGGGTTACGGTATTGGCTTGCCAGGCTCTGGGAAGCGCCATGCAAGACATCGTCTGCGTCCTGCTCGGCAGCAAGGGCCACATTGCCTTGCTGTTGCATTGCTTTTAAGCTCTGGTAAAGCTTCTCGTATTGCTTGGAGGACTTAGTCTTCTCCTTGAGATCTTTCTCGAGCCGCTGGTTAATAGCTAGCAAGTTCTGCTGCTCCGCGTGCATGGCTGTCTTCGTTCAACAGGTGCACGATATTACGATCATTCCGGTGAGGCTTACCATCCAGTTTAGCATTCATGCGGTTTAGATCGTCATCAGCATTGCGTATAACCTTATCCAAGTGCGTGCTCAACCCGGTATACTTCTCGGTGAGACTTCTTGAAAGGTACTCCTGGTATGTGCTGAAGTCTGATCAGCCATAGCTGAAGCAATCCGCTCGCACGAAGCACCAACATTTCCTGTGCCATCTGATATGCCCAGAAGCTGAGACCCCGGCTGGCACACTCCATGATCACAGTTGGACTCAGACCGCTCAATATACTGGTTTTGTAATCCTCGCTCGGATTCAAGGACGTGACAACCGCATCGTCCGGATTGAGAAGGTATGTGGCGCAAGCAGGACACTTGCGTTGTCCATCCTTGGGCGCACTGAGGTCGAGACGGTCGGCGCACGCGAGGCAGAAGATATGACTGAAAGTGTATCAGCTTTTGCGGTACACCAGGTGGTGCCCAACGTTTCACCTGCAGGTTGTGACAACTGCGCGATCGTCGACTTGTGTCCTGCAGCCTAGGTCGTTGCAGCGCAAGGTAGAGTCCATCGTATGGGCAGTAAGAGCATAATCAGAGCAATGAACATCAAAAGAGCGATTGTGGTGCAAAGTCGTGGGTTTTGCTTTCCATGAAGAGGAAAGGGGATCGAGGTCGAATTCGAGTTTGTGCTTGCCATGTGAAGTCAAGGAAGGCATACATCCCACCTCCCCTGCCACAACCTCCATCACAATCACAATCTTTGTAGCGACATGGACGCTCAGGGCGTATGTGCCGTCGACACGAACCTTCGAAGTGTTGCTGACGGAAATGGCCGGTACAGTTCGATATCTTTCTCATCATGATCCTGTCCTCGACTGAAGGTGGTGCACTTATAGCGGCTACCCTGGTCTTCGCCCGTCTTCACATCCGGCGAAAGACGTCCTCCATGGCGCAAGAGCATTGAGAAGCATATCAGGACCACAGTGATGCATTCTCTGGCACGACCGCAGGTCTCACGTTCGAGAAGCAGGATCCCAGGAAGGAGGGACGTTGATCTCTTGCCTCTGAAGACTTCGCCAGGCGCAATGTCATGATTCGACATTTCGCCGAGACATACTGCACTACGGACACAAAAAATTGCATGTCTCGCACAGGACCACTCAGCATACCACGCACACGGCGTACCAGAGTTTTTCACTCCCGATGCTCCTCTGACAGAAGGCGAGCTCAACAGACTTTTCAAACGACCGCATAGACGTCTCTTCACAACCCGTTTTTTCGATAACCTGGAATATCCTCACCAACATCAAGCCAGTCGCATCACTTGCCACCACATTTTTGCCACCAGAGAAGTCCCGCTGTATCGAAGCTCTCGAACCGGTACCCCTGGCAGCGAACGGCAGTATCACTGCCCGTCCAACTTCTCCATTCCCGTGTTCCTCACCCTCCTCAATGCCGCTCGTGACATCGCAACTCTGTAGAATGGCGCCAAGTCACCGGCCCTGCAATGGCAGCGCTGTACGGCGATTGAGTAGAGCAGCACCTCGCTTGGCGTGATCCGACGAAGCAGAATATCTCCGAGCTGACTGCTGCTTCAACTTGTGTACTGCAACCGTTCGTAATGGAAGGGCTCGGTGTTGCTAGGGCGAAGGAGTTGAAGGTGGTGACGAAAGGTGCATAGGTTGGCTGGAAGCTGTTCACGCAGCCCACGACGTGGAGTTTCGGATGGTTTGCGAAGGAGGATGAGGATCTTTGCTGTGGTGTTTCCGAGTTTGGTTAAGGTTGCTGGTGAGCAAGGGCATAGGTTGCAGAGGCCAGTCGCCATCAGAAAGGTTGAGGTGGCGGAGGTAGGGAGGGACGCGTTGTAATCTTAATTTCATGTTGTTCTGAGAAGTAGCATGCAAGAAACGAACTTGAAAGCCATGCCGCCATGCGCTGATGTATAGTGGTATCATCCCAAGCAAGCACGATGCAACCGATGCTGTTCTCCATTACGCCATGGGACGTCTGTGCACATCAGAGAAAGTAGTCCCTCACGGGATCATTGCCCGCATGCTGCTGTTGTTGCTGTTGTTCCAGCCTATGCGCCTCGTTCTCTGGCGCGGCATCGAACACATTCCATTTCCTCTCTCCGCCAGGCCCAACTTCCAATACACTAGCCAGATTCCCACACCTGTAGCAATAATTCGGCGCGCTCCACACAGTTGACAATCGATCATCGAACATAACCATATATCCTTCATTGCACAACTGATGCGCCCTCAGGATATGCGTCATACTGTTAACCTCCAAGAACTTCTTCACCACCTGTGCACCGAATGTATACCCCGCTCCCCTGGGACTCAAGCTAAACTCATCTCTCTCCGCATCGGGATCACTCCAGACTAGATCCGCCATGGGGCCCTCGTGCGGTATTTCCCTAAAACGATCGATGATCTTGATTTGGTCTATGCTGTGGATGCTAGGAGACAGGCCGCCGTGCACGCAGAATATTTTGTCGTCGATCACGCACGAGAGCGAGAGGTAGACAAACATGTCGGTGAAATAGTGCCAGACTGCTGCGTTGCCGTATTTGCGGCTGCATTCGGTGTAGAAGCCGTAGGATTGGGTTACGCCTCGGGATTCGTGGTTACCGCGAATGAGATGGACTCTTTGTGGATAGCGGAGTTTGAGGCAGACGAGGAGTGAGATTGTTTCTATGCTGAAGAGACCACGGTCGACGTAGTCGCCTGCATGGGGCCGTTAGTGCTGCGTGAGAGTGCGTTGTTCGTGGTCGCGTGACCTTACCGAGGAAGAGGTAGTTTGTGTCTGGGCAGTAGCCACCTATGCGGAAGATCTCGATCATGTCAAAGAATTGCCCGTGGATATCGCCCACGACGGTGACGGGTGAGTTGATGTGCACGACATTGCTCTCCTTCATCAACAGCTCTTTCGTTTTGGCGCATATGGCTTCGATGACTGAATCGGCCAGGAGCTCCTTCTTGTAGAGGCGCGCGATGCATTCATCGAGGTCTACGCTGGCTATATCCACAGTCAGAACATGAGCGTAGGTTGCAGAGCAGCCTTAGCGTACCAGGCAGACCAGGCATCTCTTAGAAGTGGTATGGAAGGGTAGCAGGTCGCCGAGCAGTGCGGCCAGGAATGCTCGTTATGATGGGCTGTCTTCATACGGCAAGACCAGCGCAGTAATGTGCTTCTCCAGCATTCTCAAGACATGTGAGATTGGCCAGTGCTGTATGTCGTTGCATGCGACGTGATTTGTGAATGTCGCGGCTTCCAATCGAACCAAGATGCGGCGTACGGACATGCTTCGGCTCATGCCGAGTCAGTTGGTCCTTGCTCAATCTCTTGTTGACTTCAATTTAATCTCCCTCTGTCTTCCGTAAACACAACATCACTTTGCTGCCGCCTGCCATGCTTCTATCACACATCCTCGCTACAGAACGCTGACAAGATCTATAACAGTAATTCGACCATAATCCGCGCTTCGACTCATCGGTGATGTGTTGGCATTGTTCCTAACGCCCAACCTGCTCGGAACTTGGGACGGCAAGGCAACGAACGGCTTTCCCGGATCTGTACCAGCAATTAGCCTTGCAGAGGGCACAACAACACAAACAAAAACATCCTCACGCAAGGAGAGGACCAGTCAGCTATCTCTTTCAAAGTTGTCACAAGTCAACATTCCCCTCTAGCATCAGCCTGTCTTTCTTAGCGGCCCACCAAGTTCACTACTTTCACAACTTCTGAACGCGAACTTCTCTACATTTCGAAAAGAAAGACATTTCTCCCTTTCAGCATGTACACACAACCTGTTGGCTCGCAGCAGCCGCGCTTTCCCCCGCCGCACGGGCAGTATCATAGGTGCGTTCGATGTCTCCTACTAATGCAGAAGTCCTATCACATTCTGCTCGCAATTCGCAAACTGGCGCTGCACAATCTCTGCTCCTTTCGCTAACATTTGCATTACACAGTGGTCCGCCTCCAGCGAAGAGACAAAGAGGCAATGGTCCTGTCATTACCAGATATCCACCGCCACCTGGCTATCGAGGTCCAGCGCCTCAGCCGCCATTAGCGCAACAGCCAGTATGCGGCTATGGCCAGACGGTAGTTCCTGGTTATCAGCATTCCTATCAAGGCCAATACGCTGGAATCCCGCCGCAGCAGCACTACCCAGCGCCGCACTCGGGCTGGCACAGCCCAGTAACTCCGCAAAGTGCTCCACCGACGACATGGCATCAGGCACCAGCAATTCCCAGGGCACAACGACACATCTCAGCTCCGTATCAAGTCTCTGGAAAGCTGCTTGATGGAAATGGTGATCCTATGCCGCCTATGGATCTCATCACGAGTGATGGCAACGACCTCGAAGAAGACTTTGACGCCGAATGTTACTTTGCACGCCACCCAGATGAGATAGACCCGTCTTTAAGCTTAGGCTTGATTGAGTGGACACCTCCGCTACCTACCAAGCGCGCATTGCCATCGACTTTCCAGGAGGCTGAGCTCGAAGCACTGGCACCACGCCCAACGCAACGGAATGAAGATGATACAGTGTCGAAGTACCTCACACCTTCTAAACGGGAAGAGTCGCTCCTTAGTGTACGACAAACAGATTCGTGGCAGGAGATCAAGGACTGTCTCATCTTTCGTGAGTTTGAAGCCGTCTGCTCGCGCATAATTAGCATGACAGAAATGCTCGAGAAGTACAAGTACCGCTACGACTTCAAGTGGGCTGAAGGCGAGCAGCGCAGTCCAACGCCTTCGTTGACAAGAGGGCCTACACCAGCAAATGACGATAGTATGGATGTAGACGCAACCATGCGGACAGGATCGATACGGCGTCACAGCAATGCTCTCGATAGTTTGGAACAGGCACTGCGCTCGAGAAGTCCAGAACGTTCCCACCATCGCAAACAACATTCCAGGACAAACTCGGTCTGCTCGACGTCCTCGCATCACAGTAAGATAACAAGGCCCGTACCATTACCTTCATTCCGCGACGAAACTCAGGAGGACATATTGGCAGCACTTGGTGTTACTGGATCGCCCAAGATTGTTTACCAGACTCCTGGTCCAGCATATGGGCCTGCTGTTGCAGGGACGAAGAACATTCACAGTCGCACAAGTTCGGTCACGGGTGCTAATGGTGTTTCGATGCCCGCAATCCAGCGACCTGGCTCACGACAAACTTCTACTGGTCCGGAACAGTCCGAACATAGCTATGATGCAGAGCCAGACGATCAAGCTACGCCACGACCGAAGTACAATCGACAAGACAGCAGCAGGAAGCGGAGCTATGCAGACTCGATTGCGGGCGCGATACAAGAGTGCGATCATGAGGACGACGAGGCTACGCCGAAGAGGAAGCAGGCTCGTGTCGACCAATACTAGTTGATGGACGGCGATCGTCGGTACCTGCCGGTGATGCTCTTCGCTGGACTCCTAGCGTGCCCGTTCGTAGCTCGGACTTGACGCTAAACGACGAGACATGGGTCCTTTCACTGGGCGGTCTACATAGTGATTCGTTGAACTAAGAATCTAGAGCTCTAAAGCAGCAGCATTCTATTGCAGAGTGCTGCGTGCTATCAATTTCGTATGATCCGCTTTTCTCTACTGTCTTGCTACGATATCACAGCTCATCGTTACTTGCATGCTCCAACACCAGTCCGGACCGGCCGTTATTTGCGCTGATGCTGGTGAGCTACATATACTACCACGCATTGTTGCAGTCTCGACAATCGCTCTCATCAAGGCGGCGCAGTGGTGACGACCAAACTGTAACACGCCAAATGGTGGCACTACACTGACTGTTGACTGATGATGGCTCCCAATGATAGTCGATCGTGACGAGTTGTTCCATTTATCTGCGATGGGTCTGCCTTGGCGAGAGGGATTGTTGTGCACTCTTCGCGGCCTTTATGGTTGACGTGCCTTCATACGTACCGGCACCGCGAAGGAATACCGAAGGAAGACATCGGACTTTTGAGCTATGCTGGAGGGCTTTTTATGTATGGGCAAGGTGAGGAACACCATGTGCAGATCTCTCCACTTCTGAATGAGGTCCTGGACTGTTATGGTTGTATGCTGCTGCTGCTGCTGTTGTTGTTGTACAATCTTGCTAATACTCCTTGCGAATGCCGTTCTGGTCACGCTTCATAGTGCCCACCTGTTTCGTACATAACCAACAAGCCGGAAACGCCGTACTGTGACCATACTGTACACATCACACATTTCACGCTTGCCGCAACGGTTGCACTTTCTTCTCGGTGCCTCACACGACCGACTTAAGCCTTCGTCGACTCTCTCGCCTCCTTCTTCTCAGCCTCCCACCTCAGCTGCTTCTTCCTCTCCTGGGCCTTCAGCTTCGCTAAAGCATTCCTATTCTTCTTCTTGTGGCCCTGGAGCTTCTTGAGATCCACACCGACCTTCTGCATGACGCTTTTGACATGCTCGATCCATGGCTTTGTTCCAGCGCCCACCTTGTGGAGATCCTCCAGTTCAGTACCCATGATGTTGCGCTCCACGACTTGTTCCATCATGGCGTGCTTCCAAGCTTTCTTCCAATCCTGGATATCGAGCGCGAAGCGGGAAACCAGGCGGTGAGCGAGGCAAAGCTCTTGCCCGTACAGCTTCATGTCAAGCAAGAGGCCCAAGACGTCGAGAGCCATTTCGAGAGCCTGCGTAACAGAGGTGGGGACGAGGTCGTTGTTGGCATCCTTGGCACCTGAGCAGAACTGATCGAGGCCATGGATCATGTAGTGAAACAGTCGGTGGCGGGCGTCAGAGAGACCAGTACGGTCGGAGCAGGCGGCACACTGGCAGATGAAACCCCACTGAGCGCGCATGATCTGGAATCAAAGTTAGCAATTTTCGAGTGATGATTCGACCATGACCGTACGCGTACCTCCCAGCGATAGACTCGAGTGTAGTAGTGGCACTCGCGACCAAGATAATTGGTCACTAACTCGTCGCCTGCATCGATATCGCGCATCGCGTGGACAACCTTCATCTTCAAGTTCGGGTTGTAGCATTGAAAGACGTTTGGCTCGCACGAGTGATTGAGTCTTGAAGACGCGGCAAACACGGCGTGCTGGCCATTGGTGATCATGAAGTTGTTCGCTGAGAAGCGCTCCATGACGGCGACTTGTCTTGCGACAAGCTCCTTCTGCTCGCCGTTCTGAAGTATTCCGGGGAACAGTTTGGTCTCGGCTTCGCGGTGAAGATCTAAGCCCTGGCGGCGAAAACGATGGAGCTGGTCATACTGTGCCTTTTGGCGTTGGGGGAGCTTCTCGTACTCAATCCACGCCAAGTATGGCTCATTTTCGCTGATCTCGAGGAGCGGTGCCTCACAGATGATGCGGGTGCCGATCTTGATACTCTGAGTGGCGAAAAGACCGAACCCCTTGTCGCAGGTCTTGCGCATTTCGAACATTGGTGGTGCCGATGGGCAGAATTCGGAGGCGCCGCCGTTGAGCGTCGTAGTCGAAGGATCTGAGCTGCTGGCAGACATGACAGAGTGGCGGCTTGATGATGGTAGTTGGACTGACATGGAGGACTCGCGGCTGTGACATTGCGAAGCTGCCTCCTTGTTAATGGCGTCCTTGCTGGACTCGACTTCGAGCGGCGAGTCGGAGTGTGCTACGCCCATAGCTTGCTGTTGGGTCGCGCGGCCCTGTGATGAGGTGCTCTGCTTCGATGTGTCGCTCTCGTGCGCCTGCTCGTCTTGTTTGGCGGGCTGTTGGCAGAAGAAATGAACGTGATCAAGTGACGCCATGTTGAAGTTGCGATGTGTTTGCGAATGTTCTGCGGCCCAACACGAAACACCACTGTTGTGTAGAGGTCTAGTGATTTTTGTTCGCATCGAAATCAACCGAATTGTTCATAGTAAAAGTCAAAGTGGTTCCACAGCCTGAGGCAGCCATTCGCTTTTCCGTGGCACAGCAAGGGAAGGAACTCTAAAGGTACATACTCACATGTAAACAGAGGATCGGCTAGCATCAGGCATTCGCCGAGACCGTGTCCTTTCGATAATTCAGCTTTCAGGATGTGACGCGTGCAAGGGTATCATTGGTTCGAAGCGCCATCTCTACGTGCTCAGATAGCCCATCCGGTGGCCCTCTTCTTTGTGCGAACTTTGTCAGCGATGATATCAGGATCTTGCTGAAGCTCTAGAGGTTCGAAGCCAAAATCTGCTGCACTTCGTGGTTGCCGGGAGTATTCATCCTCCACCGAGAGCGCTCCGAAGTCTTCGGCAAGGTCAGGGTCGCCCACTTGCGGGTCTTCTGATAATTCATCGACGTCACCCTGTTCATCATCCTCACTTTCTTCTTCAGCGCCGTGCTCTGCGACATCGTCATCATCATTGTGGCCATGCCCATCACCAAGACCCTCCTCGCTCTCGTTCTGCGGACCACCAGTTGACTCGATGAATCTGTCAAGCTCCTTGCCCATCTTCTTTGAAAAGCCACTTGCCTCCACCTCGACGTCTAGCCGTCTCTCCGAGTCTGCCTCCTTGATGGCGTCTGCGAAGAAAGGTCCGCCCTCGTCCGAAGTGTACTTGAACCGCCTCTCGAAGTATCGCCTGATGCACGCCACATCTCGATCGAAGTAGTATTGCGCATTTGCATGGTTCGTGCTGATCGTCTGTGGGAAATCGATGACGATAGGCTGCAGTGTGATCTTGCCATCTTGCTCCGACTCCTTGATCAAAATGTTGAACTCGTTGAAGTCGCCATGAATGAGTCCTCTCTTAGCCAAGTCAACGATGGTTTGCATGAGCTCTGCGTACAGCTTGCCAGGGTCAGGTATACTGTCAACCATTCGTAGCGGGAACGAGTCAATAAATTCCATCACCACTGTATGTCTTGACCAGGCGACGGGTTCTGGAACGCTGAAGCCTTCCCGATACAGTACACGCATGAAGGCGTATTCCTTTTGGGCAGCCAATCGAGATAGGTACATCCATGATCCCGTTTGGCGATTGCGCAGATAGTCTCTGTTGGCTTTGACTGTTCTGAAGGAGATTCGACCAAGCCTGTGGAGCTTTAAAACCAGCTGTCGTCCTTCCGAGTTGGCGGTGATGTAAATGTCAGATTCTTTGCCAACGCCGATCTGGTTTCCGAGCGAAAAGATCGTGCTCGATTTTCGATGGGCGTTCAATGCCAGGTAATCCAAGCCTCCGTATGTGAGCCGATAGCCATCATATCGTGCGTTCTTCACTTTGCCAATCAGTCCAACTTTGGCCAGGTTGGAGATGCATTTGTGTACAGCACTGCCGCCGCGCAGTCCGGCGATGGAACCAATGAGCGGCGTTGGCACCACTTCGTGGTTCTTGCTGCCTTGCTCAACCTGGATGGATTTTCTTAGCAAGTCAGTCGACAGTATGCTGGTAGCGAGCAGGGCGAAACTTACTGCTGCCAGCACCCGCCAGTCCTCGCTGGTGAGGTAGCGAATAGCTTTCGTGTCTAATTTCATCTCGAACGATAGTTTAGCGGTCTATGATAAGTCAGCGGAGACGCTCGAGTAGGATCCCGTTGAAGAGTTCGAGCATGCAAGTTCTATCAGTAACAAAGACTCGGTCAGGAGCCATCTCATCATTGCAGTGTTTGACCGCTATGTCGACCGTCGTGAGATATGAAGGAAATTCATCATGGAATAAGTGTAAAAATGCACTACGCTACTCACCTGACACAAGCTATTCGCACGTCGCCTAGTGCGCTACACGAACATGTAGCGTCCAGTGATGATGGTTGTTGTGCCGACATGTGATGCAGAAAATGTGGTGAAGTTGGAGTTGCTGACTCAGTCGCGCCTTCTGTCGGCAGACTTGCCATTTAGGGCAGCTGCGGCCTGAGTGGTGGTGAGCTCACAGGCGACGGGCTGCAACGCGTTCACGAGACATCAAACACCATCACCACAACTACTAAACCCAACCACAGATTACTTCTCGGGCACATCTCATCTCTTCCTGGAGTGCCTTTGTGATTGATCTTACTTTCTGCTACCTTTACTACACTCCTTCGAGCTGTTGGTCTAACCATCGAAACTCGACAAGCACATCGCCATCACCGCAGCGCACGATGGCCAAGGAGGAGGAGAAGCCCAAGGCTGTCGACAAGGGTAAGGGCAAGGCTGAAGACACTAAGCAGGCAAATGGGGTCAACGGCGCCAAGGCAGATGTCAAAGATGGCAAGAAGGACGGGGACCTTGATTTGCCGCCCGAGGAGTTGAACGAGGAAGACCAGAAGCTGAAGGACGAGCTGGACATGTTGGTCGAGCGATTAGTGGAGTCAGACTCGTCGCTGTACAAAGCATCGCTGGAGCACATCAAAGAGAGCATCAAGACGGCCACGAGTTCGATGACGGCAGTGCCTAAACCCCTCAAATTCCTCCGACCGCACTATGAGAAACTCACAGAGGCATACGAGAAGTGGCCAAAGGGCGCAGAGAAAGACTCGTTGGCGGATACACTGTCCGTACTGGGCATGACATATTCCGATGATGAAGACCGACGAGATACGCTCAAGTACAGACTGCTTGCACCGGGCACGGATATCGGCTCATGGGGACATGAGTATATGCGCCATCTTGCGTTGGAGATCGGACAAGAGTTCTCAAAGCGACTGGATGACGAGAAGGAGACTGACGACATTACGCAACTCGCGCTTTCTCTCGTGCCCTTCTTCCTGTCGCATCAAGCAGAAGCTGATGCCGTTGACATCTTATCAGAGCTGGAGATGATTGAGCAAATCAAGGAATATCTCGACAAGGACACATATGCCAGAGTATGTCTGTACATGGTGACGATGGTGCCCCTCCTCACATACCCAGATAACGACCGCTTCCTACGAACAGCGCACGACATCTACGTGCAGTACCAGCAACTAACACAAGCAATCTCGCTCGCGATAAGACTGAACGATATGGAGCTGATCAAGTCCGACTTCAACGCAACGAAAGACAAGGCTGTCAAGCGGCAGCTCGCCCTCATCCTTGGGCGACAGCGCATATGTCTCGAACTGGAGGGTGCCGATGCGGACGACGTCGAGCTGCAAGAGTGCTTGAACAACACAAAGCTGCCAGAGTACTTCAAGTCATTGGCGAAGGAGCTGAATGTACTAGATCCGAAGTCTCCCGAAGACATCTACAAGTCACATCTCGAGTCGAGTCGAACCGCCGGCCTCACCAACACCGATTCCGCACGACACAACCTCGCGAGTGCATTTGTTAATTCTTTCGTGAACGCAGGATATGGCGACGACAAGATGATGCTGGTCGAAGGCGGTGTGAAGCAGAGCTGGATCTGGAAGGTGAAAGAGGATGGTATGATCTCCACTGCAGCTTCCGCTGGTATGCTCATGCTGTGGGACGTGGAAATGGGTCTTGACAAGATTGACGCATACACATACGTGCAGGAGGATCAGATCAAGGCTGGTGCTGCTCTCGCCATGGGCATCATGAGTTCAGGCGTGCGTCTGGACACCGACCCTACTATGGCACTTCTGGCCGACTTTGAGGGAAAATCGGTCAACGAGAAGATTGCGCGCATCATGGGTCTTGGTTTGGCGTACGCCGGCTCTAATAAAGAAGATCTGCTCGAGATCCTGCTTCCGATAGTGACCGATACCGGACTCGAGATGCAGCTCCCAGCTATGGCAGCTCTTTCACTCGGTATGATCTTCGTGGGTACCGCGAACTCTGATGTGAGCGAAGCCATTATTCAGACACTCCTGGACGACGATCGGCAAAAGCAGCTCAAGGACAAGTGGACACGATTCATGACCCTGGGTCTTGGTATGCTGTTCTTCGGCCAGCAAGAGGAGGTAGATGTTGTGCTCGAGACGCTTAAGGCCATCGACCATCCGATGTCAAAGCCTGCATCAGTTCTTGCCGAGATCTGCGCCTGGGCTGGGACTGGTGCTGTGCTGAAGCTGCAGCAGCTTCTTCACGTGTGCAACGAGCACATCGAGGAAAAGGAAGACAAGGAAGATGAAGACAAGGACAAGAAGGAGGACGAGCCAAAGAAGGACATTGCAGGCGAGCAGCTTGTGCAAGCGTATGCTGTGCTGGGTCTATCGCTGGTCGCTATGGGTGAAGACGTTGGTCAAGAGATGGTCTTGCGACAATTCGGCCATTTGATGCACTACGGCGAAGCCAACATTCGAAAAGCTGTGCCTCTTGCCATGGGTCTTATCAGTCCTTCAAACCCACAGATGAAGATTTACGACACACTATCACGATACTCACACGACAACGATCTCGATGTCGCCGTCAACGCCATCTTCGCCATGGGTATGGTCGGTGCTGGCACGAACAACGCACGTCTAGCACAGCTACTTCGACAGCTTGCATCATATTATCACCGCGACCCTAATGCGCTCTTCATGGTTCGCATCGCGCAAGGTTTGCTGCACATGGGCAAGGGTACCATGTCCATCAACCCGTTCCACACCGACCGAACAGTGCTGTCAAGGGTGGCCGCTGCTGGTCTGCTGACTGTGACGACCGCGCTCATTGACGACCCGAAAGTTTTTATTCTCAAGGACGCTCACTATCTTCTGTATTACCTCGTGACTGCGATGCACCCTCGTTTCCTGATCACACTGGACGAAGACCTCAAGCCACTGCAAGTCAACGTGCGTGTTGGTCAGGCAGTCGATGTCGTCGGCCAGGCAGGTAGACCAAAGACTATCACAGGGTGGCAGACGCAGAACACACCTGTGCTGCTCGGCCATGGAGAGCGCGCTGAGCTTGAAGACGAGCAGTACATATGTGTCGCCAATACCATGGAGGGGGTCTGCATACTCAAGAAGAACCCCGACTGGGAAGCGACTTAGGACTCGCCTCTCCGAAGGGCTATGCAGAGCGGGGAGTTCGAGAGGACCACAGGCCTGCCGCCACAATATGTTACGCCTCCGAAGCGGAAGGGTCAGCTGGCAATATGGAACCTGTGTGGCTGTCTCAAGAAGGAGTGCGGCTATTGCGAGGATGATTGGCGCTCCAAGAAGGCATAGACGGGGAGAATCGCATTGGAATGATCGATGCACACGATGCAGACCATAGATACATGGTAGCTCTACGAGGAAGATAGAGTATGTAGAACTGGTAATTGTATCATAGCAGTGCAGGACCCTATGCTACCTCTCTGCTCCCTCCATGTGCAGGGTATGAACACGCAGCTCTACCGCAGCTTTCCCCGGACAGTACTCAACTCTAAAGCGCTTGCGAACATAGAACGAAAGAATCACATCGTCCGCGACGCCCACGAGCGCTACAAGAAGTGGCCAGAAGAAGGCATACCAACAGCGTAAGCGCTCAAGAGGTCAGAGAGGACGGATCAAAGCAGCAGGTCTGCATAGATCGATCATCGCCATACACGATGAGTCCGGCCTCCAGCTGTCCTCAAAACTCTGCAGTCCATATTCTAAGCTTGACCGACATCGTCATGCGACGCTGGATTCAACAGGTAAGAGATTTGCAGTCGTGGATTGAGAGGGTAGGCGATCTCCATTCGTGGCTCCGGCGCCTTCATCTTGAGTTTATGAAGGTTGGTTGTAGCGGCGGCTTCAAGCTCATGGAGCAGTTGTTGAGAGTCCGGTGGGGGCTGTGTTGCTGGTGATGAGTTGAGGTAATCGAGTAGCAAGGCCACCAAAGGGATTAAAGCTACGAAGATGAGGTAGCAGAGTAGGAGCAGCAATATGAAAGAGCAGTAGAGGTTGACGTATAAGACCATTTCGTCAGGCTTCCGTTTTGATCGTGTTATCTGGTGGTGGTTTGCCGAAGATGGTTTTATGTTTTCGAAAGTGTGGTGATGTGGAAAAGGCATGGAGACTAAAGAGGCTTTCTTTATAGGGCGAGGCTGGGTTGATTGAGGACATTTGAGGACATCTAGCTCTATGCACATGTATGAGGACAACTGCTATGCTTGGCAAGGACAAACAAGTAGGACACGGCGACCATTTACGTAACGCTTTGGCATAGAACAGATGCGAAGCACATGTCGATAACGTTCCAGTACGTTTCGCCACCAGCACACCCTGAGCTCTCCCTCTACGCGATATCCCAACTCCTACCTGCAGCGTCGGTTTCATTCCCCCATCACGACAAAGGCCCATTGAAAAGTCCCCAAGCTTCGGATGCAAAAAGCCTTCATAGAGAATGAAAGGCGACTTGCGGCGTTGTGATGGTGGAAATGTTCTCAGTCGATGAACTGAATTTGATTCCTGCATCGCCATCGTTCCTTGTGTTGATAGCGTGCGGTGACAACCCTCCAATTTTGATCACGTTGTTGCCGCCCGAATCCGGCGAGAGGAGGGCCTGCTTTTCTTTTCACGGTCGTTTGTATCAGTCGCCGAGTGGATCGCTGCTTTTGCACGTGCCGTGGTGACATAATCAACTCGAGCAGGAGCTTCGCTCTCTACTGCTGCCGCAAAGTCGCAAGTGCCGCGAATAGCGCGCGGAAGAAATGCACCTCGCTGATGTTCCGAACCCGGCAGTTCGGGGCAACTGAAGACGGGCGGGCCATACCGTCGTATTTCATTCTGTAGCCCACTGGCCCGAGTGCATGGATTGATGTTCGTGCTAGAAATCTCATTTGCGTGTACCGGAGCTTATGATCAGGGGTCGAGCGACAAGCTTCGCGTGATGCAATGGTGATTGAGCTGCGTACGTATATGTAGCTTGGCATTCAAACATGTAGCTTCTTCTACATGCATGACAAGGCGAGCCTTGACTGGATTACTGACAGGTCGGCTGGCTCAGAAGAGACGATTGGTAGCTAAACAGGCTTCGCGATGACAGGTGCATCAAGCCACCACTACATAGCTCCTTGGATGTAGTCGCGGCATTGTGTAACAACATAGTGTGCATCCCGACGAGCATTCGCTTGATAGCAGAGAGCCGCGTCATGTTGGGTCGGGTCGAACAGCGCTCTTTTAAAATGGTACATAGCGCGAAGTCGATTTTATCTCCTCTTTCCAGAGCGCCCAGTCATGCTGATGCATCGTTATTTCGTGGTTCTCATGTTGTCGTTGTCATCCTCCTATCGTACAGCCTTCGCAAGCCTCTAGATGAAGTCTCCATCTCCGAAGCCACCAAAGGGATTTGGCGGTCTACCTCCCATACCAGCGCCTCGAGGATGGCCTCCTACGAGTACATTAGCAACGTGGCATCGGACTTCGGGATTTGCCAACAGATCATCCGATCATTACTCACCTTGTGCGCCACCCTGACCGAAAGGATCCTCGAATCGAGCGCCAGGCGGTGCTCTTGGATCATATCCACCGCCTTGCTGTCCGTAGCCAGGCTGGCCAGGTAATGTCGGATGCATGCCTCCTCCACCAAACGGACCGCCGAAGCCTGGGCCAACACCTCCACGAAGCGGGTCCCTTGGTCCTAGACCTTGTGGATAGAGATCTCGCTCGCCGATATTGCCAAAGCCTCCTTGTCCGACCCCACGCATCGGCCGCTGGATCTCGTGCTCATCTTCAAAGCCTGGGATCGGCTCCGGCAGTTGTCCTCGTGGTCTGAGAGGCTGTGCGAGCGGAACATCGAAAGGATGCGGGTAAGCTGGAGGATCCCTTTCTTCTCGCAGCGGATCACGTCGCGGTCGGTCGTCTTCGCGCCCTATCATAAGAACATCAGTAAGGTTGCTCGTCACAGTGGGATTGCAGTCTGAACCAGGGCGCTGTATGACCATAGTCACTACCATCCGCATAGGGAGAATTTCTGCCGTGGCACGAATTTTGACGCCAGGCGGCTTCTGGAGGGCTGGCCATAGGCGCTTGTATATGCGTACCTGGTGCTGGTCGTCTCGACGACGATTGCGATTCTGACTCTTCGTATCCACTCTTGTGCAACCCGGGTATGAGCTTTTGTATCACTTGCACTCGCATCAGGCTGCCAAAGTCGCTCAGTCTCCCCACCGTGATGAAGGCATTGTTAATGCGCTTGGCGGCCTCTTCATTGGCTTCGCCCTCGTTGGTGTATGGAAGGTTACCGTCTGAAATGAATTCGGATGCCTTCACCTCGGTCTGCACTGTCCGGTCGTCTCCCATGCCCATGCCCATGATGATCACCTTGTTGCCCATGCGGCTGACTTTGATCAGATACTCCATGGAACTCTGACTGTGCTTGTAGCGAAAAGCATAGTTCCCTGGTTGAGCGTTCCACTCTGAGGGGAGAGGTTGTGGTTTGTCCGCTTCTGAATGCGCCTCGACTCTATGATCTTCACCCAGACCGACCAGACGGAATCCTACTGCCAGCATCGATGCGTGAGCTGCGAGTGCGACAGCTTCATATCCGTGTGACAGCTTCTGTGCATCTGTAGGTAATGATGCGACCATAATCTCGCTCAAATTCTTCCCCGAAAGAGCGTTCGGAGGTGCGGTGGCCGACATGTTGAAAGGCAAATGGCGTGATATTCGTGAGTTGTTCGTTCGCGTGTGAGAAGGAGGAACAAGCTGTCTTTATACATGCACATGTGTACTGCATTGCTGCAGATGACGCGGGTTGCAGCCGCCTGTGCTTAGACTAGTTCTATATGCAGCTTAGCGAGAACATGGGTCGGAGATCTGTCCGCCCGCTGCTAGCTCGATCGTGTAGGCAACGTCTTAACGGTGACCAATCAACGAATGTTCCCCAAACACAACAACCACAAACACATTCATTATTCAACACCTTGATCCGTTTCGAGACTGCCAAAAATGGACGTCGCAGCATTTGCGAAGAGCCATGTCCCTCAAATCACAGCCACGATCGGACTGGTCACTTTTGCCATCACCAAGAACAAGCTTACGCCAGGAGGCATCGCAGCCGGACTACTAGTCGCGACAATCCACATGCTTCACCCCTGGCCCGCATTCTTCTGGCTACTCATACTATTCTTCCTGTTCGGCACAGTCGTCACAAAGGTACATCACTCTCTGTGATCCGAAAAAACGCAGAACAATAACATAACTCACGCCCTCCAGATTGGACATGACAAGAAAGCCTCTCTGACCCAATCCGCCGTCGGCGGCCACGGCGGCGAAGGCCCTCGCACCAGCGCCCAAGTCTTCGCCAACTCCGGCTTCGCCAGTCTACTCATCCTAGCTCATACGTACCTCTTCCAAAGGTAAGCTCACCACCAATTATTCTGAAGAAATTATGATGATGATGAATCTAAAACCCCTCCAGCTCGCCCTTCATCTCCTCTCACCTCTCCCTCCAAGCAGGCCCCTACTTCCCCTTGATCCAGAACCTCCTCCCCGTGGGCATAGTAGCACAGTACGCCGCCGTCGCCGCAGACACCTTCTCTTCCGAACTCGGGATCTTATCGAAGCAGGAACCGTTCATGGTCACAGCGCCTTGGAAACGTGTGCCGAGGGGCACCAACGGCGGCGTGACGTGGGAGGGGTTGGGGTATGGAGGTTTGGGGAGTGGGTTGCTTGTGCTCGTGGCGTCGATAGCATTACTTCTCGCCGAGCCGAAGGTGCAGATTGATGTGATGGCCGCAGGCGTGTTAGTCGCTGCTGGGTTCGCGGGGAGTATTATCGATTCTATGCTTGGGGCTCTTGTGCAGGTCACTGTAACGGATAAGCGCAGTGGGAAAGTCGTGGAGGGTGCTGGAGGACAGAGGGTGCAGGTCCTGGCCGATGGGAGTCGGGTGACGTTGGGGACGGATCTGCTCACGAACAATGGAGTGAATTTTGTGATGGCCATGTTGGCGAGCTTGCTGGCGATGGGAGTATCATATGAGATGGGTTTGCAGCTTGTATAGTGCCATTGTACTATCAGGGTTTTGCTCCCAGAGCTGACTTGCCATGCCAATGATCGCAAAGCGTCGAGCTTTGTGTGACCCCGTAAGAAGTGCATGGTCCTACCCAGCTGTGGTGTGCCTTGTGCTCCCATAAATCGTGAAAGCAGTCGAGTAACTCATGTGACGGGCGCGCAGCCCCTCCAAAACTCTCCATCGTCCTCGTCTTTGGGCTCATCCTTCACAGGAGACTCGCTTTCCTCCTCATCGTCATTCTTCTCGCCGTCGCTACCGCCCTTTCCGCCCTTCATCATCATCATCTTCTTCTTCTTCTTCAGAGCCGGGGTCTCCATCTCTCCTGCTGCGAAGCGGTTAGTAAGTTGACATTTCCGACTCCCGGCTCTAACAACATACCAGCCTTACGCTTCACGGGCGCTTTCTTCTTGGGAGTGTCATCATCGCCACCTTTGGCCGGGATTGCGCTCAGCTTTGTGCGGATCTGGGCCCATTGATCGCGAGCATACTTGCCTGTCTTGCAGTTCGAGTCTGCGGCGACAGCATCCCAGTCAATGCTCTGGCGCAGGTCAGCAAGTAGGTAGTAATGGCCGGTGGAGGAACACACACCGAGGGCGGACCCATGTTTTTGACCACGGCTTGTAAGATCTCGAGCTGGCGAGATGAGAGAGTTGCCATAGCGTCAGGTGTCCGGTAAGGCGAGTTTGGGTGGAGACGGTATTGAAGGGATGTTCTTGAAAAGTGGTGTTGGTTTGAGAATGTGTTGGTCGGTAGAGGTTGTAGTTGTGTGACCAGAGGCTCGAAGCCGGAGAGGTAGAAGTACTTCCAGACCAGATGGCAAAGTGATGAAGCTCACATGCGGTGGCGGGCAAGCAGATGGAGTACAAACTGAGCAGGTTTTGTATGGCAGCTTCACCAGAACAATGCTCATTAGCACTTCACCAAGCCGCACGCGACTTTGGCCACCATCTGCCTAACTCTCAGCGATTCAGCATAAGGCGTGTTGCTCAACGCTGTGGCTCTCTGTACTGCAACGGAGTGGCGTCCATCATGACTGTGGTTCTCCTCGTCGTATAGTGCCGCGATCATATGCGTCCTTTTGGTGATGCATTTACTAGCTTTTGCATGTACGACGCGGTCTCACAATCACCACCTGTCATCAAATCAGCCTGCTTCATGATCCTCTCTCCTTTATTGCGCAACAATGCTCATGTGCTGCTGGACGCGCAGTGAGTGATTGGGGTCATTATGGCAGCGGAATACGCCTGAAGAGAAGCCTTCGATCTATTACGGTCTCCTAAATGCTTATCGTCTGTCCATCATCCCACACAAGCATCATCATCTCTCGTCCTTGGCTTGCCATTTGTGATACGAACATCATCTCAATTGCGAACCTCTCCATTGTTTGCTTCTTGCTCCGTGCCCCCGAACGGTCTACCAGGGTATCTCAATGACCGTGTTCTCATGCCATACGAAACTTCATTCTTGCTTACTTGCTTGCTTGCTCGCTTCTTCTTTTCCTCAATTCATCTTCAAGCACAAAGATCGCTCAAACAAAATCAGCAGAGTACGAAAAGCCTCGGAACTCTTCTTGCATCGCTTGCGAAAGTACTATAGACAGAATGTTAGTGAGCTGTTAACGGCATCGAAAAGTACTTCGTAGCACTTACCAGACTGCACCGGCGTCAGTACGGGAGTAACGCTAGTGAATTCGGAGTCGAAATTGCTCGTATCTGCCCGCCCTTTTACAGTCGGCATGAAAGGTGGCGTCACGCGCTTGTAGTAGATGTCCTCCCAGTTGACGTTCCTGAAAAAGGCATGGCTCATGATTTCCTGAGCATCCGTAGGTCCAGATCCAAGGCGCAGTTCTGGCTCACGAGTGAGCAGCTTCTGCAGTATCGACACACTGTCGCGCGGCATGTGGATTGGGTAGAGAGGCTCATCCGCCAATATAGCGTCATAGATCTCGTCTTCGTCCTCTCCGCGGAAGGGAGACTGCTGCAACAGCATTTGGTAGATCAGGACCCCAAACGCCCACCAATCGACTGCTCGACCATATTTCTTGTCTAGCAGAATCTCAGGTGCCATAAACTCGGGTGTGCCGCAGAACGTGCTGGTCGTGGAGCCATACCACATATCTTCCTTGCACAGACCATAGTCACCTATCTTGATGTGTCCGTCCAGACCTAACAAGATATTGTCCAGCTTCAAGTCGCGGTAAATGACACCATTCTCGTGGAAGTACTTCAGCGCCAGGCAAACCTCGGCTGCGTAGAATTGCGCTCGCTTAGTGCCAAACTGTCCTCGCTGAATGTGCAACATCAAGTCTCCTCCACTGATGTACTCCATGACGAAATAAACCCTGGTCTCTGTCTGGAAACACGCGTGTAGATTGGTCAGGAAAGGGTGTCGATCCTTATTCGCTATCAAGAAGACTCGCTTCTCGGACCGGGTGCTTTCCACTTCGTCGTTCTCGATAATGAACTCTTTTTTCAGCACTTTGATCGCATAGAGTTGCTTCGTTGTTTTCGTCTCAGCGAGCATTACCTTGCCGAAGTTGCCCTTGCCGAGCACGGCCAAAAAGTTAAAATGATCAAGGCCGATACGACGTCCAGTGCCCGCTGTATTAGCTGGTGGGGCTGGCTTCCGTTCTTCAACGACAGGTGTGGTGACTGAGACATTCGGTACCTGTGCCGGTCCGGGTGACTGTGTTCGCGAGGGCGGTTGTGCTAGAGGCACTTGCACTTGTGGAACGTGCTGCTGTTGGTAGCTTTTAGCTGGCGTTGGCGGCGGCTGTTGCTGAACTGGTGGCTGGTAAGGAGCTTGTGAGTAACCTGATACTGCTGCATAGTCTGCAGGATTATATGCCGGCTGTTGTTGCGCGGGTCTCTTACTCTTCGCGTAGCCATCGGCATATCCTCCGGATTGACGCTGCTGTTGTTGCGTGTAGTCTGTCGAGACTCGGGTATTATATGAAGGTCGCTGCGCATCCTGCGTTCCTGAAAGCGCCGCTGTGGCAGCTTGGGCAGCCTGTGCAGCTGCAGATTGCGTCGATTGTGTCCGTTGCGCAGGCGGCGGGCGATGCGACTGTTCCGGTGATGACGGTGTTGAACGTCCAGGTGACATTGAGGCCTTGGCCGCATCATGAGCTGAAGATCCAGGTGGAGGGCCGAACGAAGACGTTCGGGGTGGCTGTTCGTATGAGTCCGAAAGTCGGTCCTTTCCGTAGGAGAATCGATCGCTCGGCCTTGCGCTGTCATCTCTCGTAGCACGATCCTGGTGGTCTGGCGAGGGAGCAAAGCTCTGCTGAGATGGCGCCCCCGGTCGACCTTGATTCGCAGCAGACGGGGGTCGCAACTTGGAGCTGTTTTGCAACATTCGGCTGGTCTTGGTCTTCTTCAGCTCTGCCAAGATCTGATTTGCGCTCTCCATGCTCATACCACAAAAATCTGGAACAAAGTGCACGCAATTCGCGTGACACGTGAGCTTACACTCTGTGCACCTGCGGGATTGCTTCCTTCCAACAGGAAGGAGATATCCGCAGTGACAGCACCAGTTGGCACTCATATTGCTGAAGGCATCGAATCTATGCGGGATGCGATGGTTGATCTTCTCCTCGTCTGGATCCGTTTCTGCATTAGATTTACTGATGCACTTCGTAACCACTTTCGGATAACATTTCTGATGGCAGGTGTACTTGCAATCCGCACATTGCATGCCGGCTGTGTACTTGAGGAAGTCGCCGCATAAGGCACAACGCATGATGTTGTAGAAGGTCTCGACTTTGAACTTATGGCCATATTGCTCAACGATGTCTTCCTTCTTCTGACGAACAGCGCCTTTGCGGCCAAGACCAACGTCGAACTTGGATTTGTTATTACCAATGTGCTTGACGAAGCTGAGAGTAAGTTGAATGCGCCCAACAGGCTCCAGGGAGAACCAAGCCTCGACATACACCGGTCCTGTCTGTGGTGCTAGGCCAGATCCTGCTGGACCGCCAGCTGCTGCAGTCGTTCCTCCGCCTTGGCCACCGGCACCATGTGCAGCGCCTGGAGGAGGTTGGAACTGGAGATCGGGACGTGCCTGTGAGCCATCCATCTGGTCTGCCGTCTTCCATCCTGCCTGATTGAATTCGGTCTCTATCCTTTTGCGTCGGATTTCATCGACCAAGTCTGAGAGTCGGATCCACAACAGACCTATTGGCGTGGGCAGGTCGCCGCTGGACTTGTCGTATACAGCAAATTCGATCTCGTTCGCTTTCTCGACGTCAAATTCGTGCTGCTCATCAGTCCATCTATCGGTCTTAGTGGCCTTCGTTCGACCTTTGAAAACATCCTCAACTTTCATGATTACGAAGGTGTCAGGACCTTTGCTGAAACGGCCCGAAGCGGCATGTTCCACATCTGCAACCGCATGTATCCTGATTGAGAGGTGTCCAGAGAGTGGCTTTCGCTGGCTTGGCGTGTCAAGACTGTCATCATCAGCTGCGTCGGCGCCATTCTCCACGTCCACATGTAGACCCTCATATCTTCGCAATGCTCTTGTCAACAGCTGGATCTTCTGGTTGCTCTCCATTCTCCTGGTCTCGGCTTCCCCTCTGCTCTTACGGTCCCCTTCCATTTGATAGAGTTTCACCATTTTCTCTATGCCGTCCTTGTATTGCTTCTCCACGCTGAGCTTGAACTCAAGCTGGCTAAGCATGAGCTGAATACGAGGCCCAAGATGTGCGGTATCGTATTTGATGAGGTCTGCGGAGTGTCAGTACCAAGTCATTTCATCCGTTGAGCCGAACTCACCCAGTTTACTGTAATTTGGCCGCGCTCTAGGCGAACGATCTGCACCGCCAGGAGGAGCATACGGCGCTCGAGGTGGCATCAGTCCAGGAGCTCCGCCCATACTGTAGCCTCCGGGTCCAGGATTGCCATAGTCACCACCACCTCCCCCATAGCCTTGCTCGTTGTTGTGACCAGACCCTGTTGATCCGCCTCGTCCCTGTGAGGGAGGTGTCGACACACCATTGCCAGATACCGACAAATTGCTCATATCGTTGCCCATCTTGCGAGCACGCAGGTCGTTGAGCGTCTGCTCGAAATACTGCAGGTTTCGTCTCGCATCGCGGATCTGAGACTCTACTCTTGAATTAACGCCTGGATTGTTGGTCGCCTGACGCATTTGGTTGGCAGCGGTAATAATGGCCTTCTCGCGGTCGATCTTCTTCCGAATGTCTTGCATGGCAGCGTCGTCGTTCATGGTGGCGGTAGTGCTGCCCTACGCGGGCGGCGGGCAATGTAGGATAGCTCTTATGCGAATAGTAATAAGTCGGCTGCGCTGGAGGCCGCTGGAAGCTCGGACGGTGATTCGTGTAATCCTGAGGCAGTAGCACGTGAAGCGCTGGTGAAGTGAGAAGTCGAGATCTGACGGACTGCCGGAAGATAGAGCAGGCGAAGGAGCTGCAGCTACTACTCAACAGCAAGGAGCTTGATGATCGGGTCGTACGACAGTGCGCTTGCGCGGCTCGGCCGGTGTAAGAATGTGTGTGTGTGTGTGTGAGAGAGAGAGGTCGCTGTTGGAAGATTCCAAGCAGTGCCCGCGGGCTGCTGGTCTGTGTATCCGCTGACACTGGCGATGTTTATGCTGCGGTGGAGAACTCGATGAAGCTCACAAACAAGCAACTCAAGCCACACACACCGCAATCTGTGGTTGAGACTGCAACCCGATATTCATGGGCAGTGGTGTCAGAGATCCTTCCCGGGGCAGAGCCGCTCTCTTCAGTTTGGAGGGGAAGAAACGATGCGCGCACGTCAGGCGGTAGAGAAGGTTCACTCTAGCCGTTGGCTGCGCCACACGAAATATATTCTTGTGTCCGCCTCTTGCGCTTTCTGCTCTGCCGTCGGTTGGTCGACCCGAGATAGGAGAACTGCCGGCGATGAGCTTTGCCCAAGCAGGAACGACTGCGATATCGAAGAAGGAGGACGAGGAGGATGCGTAGTGGTGCAGAAGCAGGAAGAACGCGGTTGATCGACTATGGTTGCAGCTAGAACTAATGCCTAAGGAGTGGGGTTCGCAAATATTGTTTACGACAGCTGGAGAGACATGTGCCCTGCGACTGTGCCCAACGAGATGAACTTCGGCACTGGTACCGTGGAGGAAATAATGAGGAAAGGCGTTATGAGGTCCCGCGCCAACTTGTACAACGAAGACCAGCAAGATCTCATCAACGCATGTTGTGTCTTTGTTTCAGATTCCTGCTAACGCAAGCTTGGGCTGCTGGACACGCTCGACAGGGAATGGTATTCCACACTGGTACCACCTTCACCGTGGTCATCATGCATATGCGAGATGCGAGACCGCTTGATTAGACCTGTGAGGCTGTGAGAAAAGATCATGCGGTTGTGTCGATCGTGTGCAATAGCTCGGCAATGTGGTTTTCAAAGCTTCATATGCTCGACATTATGGCTGCAGACAAAAGAAGCATGAAGGTCAACGTTACACGAGCTGCATGTAGATCTATCTTATCGGCTACGGCGGGCTAATGCTCTAGCACCATGCATATTTTTCATTGTATACCCAATCTACATCTTTCCAGGTCGTCTCATCTTCACCGTACCACCGCAAACTTGTGATACTCTCCTTCTCCCGATGCTCGATTGTGATGCTCTCATCAATTGATCGCGCCGCGGCTAGTGTTGCAGAGGTAGGGTTCCACATCGAGACGTCCTTCATACCCCACTGTGAAGCCTGAGATTGTGCGACTGATAAGACCGCTGCGATCGCTTGTACAACTTCAGAACCCTTGAGCTTCGCGGCCATTTCGGTTGACGCTGGCACAAGATCGGATTGTGCTTCGTTCTCGACTACGAGACGCAGTATGTGTAGCGTGTTCGGAGCGTGTTCTTGAGGGTTGGACCATACCCTAGTCCAGTATGCATATACTCTCGCTCCCGGGTTGTCGCCAACTATAGCACCTCTCACTTCAGGCTCTTTCCGGAAGAGCTGTCGAGCAACAAAGTTCTCGCGAGCATGATGCCATGCCAGCGTTCTGTAGTCAGGCACTACTGCCACAGCGGTTTTTCCCGACATTTTGGTTGTACTCAGCTGTTGTCGCAATTGCTGCTCATCCGCATCGCACAGTCCTGGCAGGTCTTGACTGGGAAGTGGTCGAGCTATTGTTGCGGGTGAAGTTGTGGATGCTGGAAGAATGAGATGCGCGGACGGGAAAGGTTGCCAGCCTCGTGCCGCATAGAACTCTTTACCAATATCAGAGTAAAGAATGCTAAAGAGACAGTGCTTGCCGTTGTCCGCCTGCCATGTCTTGAGCTTCTTGCCTAACTCTGTCATCATGCGTCCGGCGTAACCTTTGCCTCTGTATTTCGGTGGGCAGAAGACAGACGCAACGCCATGGCATACCACCTCTTGGACACTGTCGTTGCGAGCGACCAACGCCCTCTTGTTAATCGACTCGCATCCGCATAGAACATGCCGAGGAGTGCTCGAGCTGGGCTGATATACGAGCAGCCATGGTGTCAAGCCGCCATCTCTTGTCATATCCTGGTCGTAGAGGAGCTTTTCTCGGTCGAGGTACTGCTCCAGGGACAATGCTCCACGCCATTCCTCGCTGTTCGCGCGTTGTTGTTCGATGAGCTCCTCGTATGTCGCGACCACAAGGTGCAAGTCAGACGAGTCTTTTGATGGCAAGTCCATAACTTTGTGGCAGCAGGATGACCAGAGACCTCGCTTGGAGAAGCTCTCTCCTTAAACGGAAGTATATGCTGCTGTGTAATATCGCGCCCTGAGAAGACGAGGGGAAAGTGAAAGTTCGAACTCACAGTCTAGTCACGGGCGGTACTCTACACCGAAGCGCTTCTGCAACTCTTTGGCCATACGTGTTGATAGGCATATTGCTATGTAGCATGGGCGAAGGGAAACAAACGGCAGTACAGTACTTGAGTACGTAGTTCGAGTGGTCGGAGATGACTGCGGGAGAACGGGGCGGGGCAGCAAGGGCGTTCGTTCACCTCTGTGCTCTCTGGCTGAGCTCTTCGCCTTGTTTTGCTTCCTGCAAACGCCGGGGAATTGTGACAGACAGTGCACCGCATGCGCTGGGAGGTGTCTCGCAGGCTCTCGAAAAGGGCATGGCTGCCTGTGTGAGCCCGTCGTGATGACCGTCACTGGCGCCTTCCCGCTGTCTCATCCCCACTGCCACAGCTCAGGACATCCGCCTCCGTTCCATTACTCACAAGACACAGTACACTCCGCAGGCGTGCTGGTGATGTCCATGCTTCCGAATGGACCTTGGAGCCAACATCCCCACCATCTCTACACTATCATACCTGCCTGACACACCACCAGAAAACCCACATGCGCGTGACACCTCTTCTTGCCGCACTCCTTAACAACCCGCTGGAACTGAGCACTTTCGACTGAGCACCGCCATCACTGGCACTCTGTCGCTACAGGCTGCGCACCTCACACGTCTCGCTTCAAACGCGGCTCTGATGCCGCCATATGCCAACATGGCAGCAGCAAGCAAAAGCGTGCCGGAGGTCATTGATCTAGTCAGTGATGACGCCGACTCTGACAACGGAGTAGCCACTGAAGGTGCAGACGAGGTCCTTGGCTTTGGTCATGACGAGATGCCACGTGTTTCCACTGCTGACCAAGCTGAATTCGACGACATTCTACCTGGCATCGAACCACCTGCAGAGCAGAGGGGACCTGGGCAAATCGTGATCGTCGATGGCGAGGAAATCTTCATTCCAGACAGTCCAGGACTCGCACCTCAAATACCGCCACAAGCACAGGAGGTCCCGCCAGGCAAAGTTCAGGAGCAAGTCACGAAGCTAGATGACCAGACCCTCACTATAGATGATTGTCTGATACGCGTATCAGAGATATTTCCTGACATCAGTCATGAGTACGTTTATGAACTCTACAACAACACGCTCGGCACTCCAGGAGATTTCCAGACCTGGGGCAGACCGGCACGGTATGAGGACATTATCGACAAGCTTGTCTCCGGCGAGAACTATCCCAAGCAAGACAAGGGCAAGAAAGCGCAGAAGCGAAAGCGGGAGGACGACGAAGCTGGCGCTGTCGACGTGAAGCGATGGGAAGGACCCGATCGAGAGGTGCTATCGCATCATCTCAACGGAGCCATGAGTGCCATGATCAAAGCAGATTTCCCAGAGATACCCATCAAGCAGATCTCAGAGCTTCTCACAGCCTACAAGCACTTCTACCAAGCATATGTGGCCGCAGCTATCGTGAAAGACACCAGTGAGCGTACTTTGAAGGGCAGGCCTCGCAGTGATGCTGCAGATGCCGAAACCATAGGCGCTAATAGTGGCTCTCATGAGCTCCTCGCAGAATTGCATGCTGCTCGCCGGAAAGTTTCAGCGGACAGAGCTGAACGTGCGGTCGGTGAAGCAACGAAGAAAGCCGAGACCGAGAATCTTCGACGCGCTATGGAGGCCGGCGAAACCGCAGAGTGTCAGGCATGCTTCGAAGACTTGCCCATGAACAGGCAGATCCATTGCAACGGAGATGTGGCGCACTTCACTTGCTTCGAATGTGCCGAGAGGTACATCAAGGCAGAGGTCGGTGACTCTCGCTGCCGTGTCACGTGCACAGCAGGTTGCGGCTCCGGTTTCGCACATGCTCAACTACATTTGCTTGCAGATAAGAAGCTACTGGAGAGGCTTGAACAATTGCAGCAAGAAAAGGACATTCGCGATGCCGGTTTGGACAACCTGGAAGAGTGTCCGTTCTGTGACTACAAGGCGATTCTGCCACCTATAGAGGAGGATTTCGAGTTTCGCTGCGCCAACTTCCAATGCGAGAAAGTCAGCTGCCGCCGATGCAAAGCCGTTTCGCATATACCGATGTCTTGCGAAGAGCATGCCAAGGACAACAAGCTCAATACACGGCACAAAATTGAGGAGGCCATGACTGCTGCCATGATTCGCTCGTGCAACAAGTGCAAGAAGCAGTTTATCAAAGACTACGGCTGCAACAAGATGGTATGTATCATGATCATGTCGTGCTAATGATGCTAACGAGGTTTTCGATAGTCCTGTCCTTCCTGCGCCAATTTACAGTGCTACGTCTGCTCCGAAACTATTAAGGACTACAATCATTTCGATCAAGCTTCCGAATTCCGGGTAGATGGAGCCCCACACACAAAGAAGTGTCCGCTATACGATAACGTCGAGGAACGTCATGACCGAGAAGTCAAGGAAGCCGAGGCTGCTGCGCGCGCCGCTGCCATGGAAGAATATCCAGACGTCACTGAGGAAGATCTCAAGGTCAAGGTTTCAGACGCTGTCAACAAAGCCGCACAGGATCGCATCCGTCAAGCTGCCCGGCCTGGTGGCATACCAGGTATGGCAGGTATTGCTTTTCCACCCGGTTTCCCCGGTCATTACAGACAATTATTTGACGATGGTGCAGCTGACATACACGAGGACCATTATGATGATGACGAAGAAGAAGAAGAAGAACACGAAAATGGCCCGCTCGTCGCTCGGGTTATGGGCCAAGAGAGGCCTCGACGAGCACAAAGAGAAGCGCTCAGAGCGCGGTTGGCAGAGAGATACATGGTCATTCGACACAGACATGCTCAGGAACAACCTGACCCTCGAATTCGTGGTCGACCTAATCCAGCGGCTGCTCCTGCAGCAACACCACCTCACGTGCAAGGCTTCATTCCTGTCTATGCTGCTCCCCCTGTAGCGAACGACAATCCTTTCAGGGTTCATACGGTAACATGGGCCGATGTCATAGCGAATCCACAAGTCAGAGCAAACCAACAGTTCGAAATGAACGCATTCGGCGCAAACCAACAAGGCAGAGCAGGTCTACAAGCAGATGCGCACGTCAACAACGCCGGCGGCGGTCGTCCTCTGGGCAGGTTCAATAACGGCCGTGATCCACTTCTTGGCGCTTTCGATGAGGATCCATTTGGTGGGGGTGCTAACTACGACCCGCAATGGCCTGCATTCTTCAATGGTAACCATCACAACAACCGGGCTGGTCAGCCCGCACAAGATGGACATCAACAGTACCAGCAAGCACAAGAGCAACAACGTCAGGCATTACAGAACATGCATGACCGGGCTGAAGGTCTAGGCTATCCGCGAGTGTTACCTAGAGGTGACCCTCATCGGCAACATATCGATAGGGGCTGGTCGGGACCACCTCGAGAGTAATGTTTCAGCGTCGGAGCAGATTTCGCAAGATGGTTGCTGCATTTGATAGCCATTTCCATACTTGTATTCTAGAGTAGGTCTCGGCAGATCTCAGCGCGTTTATAGCTGCGTCCGCAACGTTATTGGCGGCATGCATCTCAACGATTTGCTCTTGGGGAACGCGAGATCGTTCTCGCGACGCATTATTGTGCCTTTCATGGTGTGTGTCTCTCTGCATCGGCAGCTCGTGGTCAAAAAATCATGTCTTTGGGCCTGTGCTCAAACATCTCGTGCCCAGGCCGCAAAGGAGTGCTAGTGATGGCACCTTCGTAGTCGTAAGGATGCAAATGACCGCAGAAACCGTCCCGGGCCTGGCAGTACCCATTGGGTCGAGAAATTCGACTGATCTTCCCTTCAAAAGCTCAGTGAGTCGCCCTGAATTCTTGTCGCTGTTCTGATTGTTCTGACTTCTTGTCTGATGGACCACCATTGAATTGCATGGACCGGCCAGTATAAACAAGCGGATTTGAACAAAGTGATGGCTCAAACGCTGCAAAAGCCGACTCAATTACTACACTCGTCCGGTCATAACTTCGTCCTCCCCTCTTCACTGGTGTTTCGTCTCATAGGCGGCGGACCTTGCCTGCCAGCATTGACTATCCGCGCAGCGCCTCTGACGGCACTATTGATGGCCGCTTCGACGCTCGAGCCAGCCGCGGAAACATCGTTCTGTCCGGGATTGCCTGGAGTATTGCTCTGACTTTGCCTCTGTAGCTGTGCTGAAGTCAACCAATGCACTTGTCGACTCAAGCCTGCGACTTGAGCACCAATATAGGTAATCTCCTCTCGCGTGCGCATGTTCTCATTCAGAATCAGCATGGAGTGGCGCCCGTCTAGTTCTTGTAGTGCAGTATTGATCCTGGACATCTCGTCCCGAAGGGACTCGTGCATCGAGAGCATGTGATGCAGAGGTGACGCGTACGGACCGCCGCTGGTGATTGGAGGAGGAAAAGGCGATGCCATGTCAAAGTCAGGACTAAAAGGTTCTGGAAGATCTGATGGACGAGGGCCGGGTCTGGTCGGCAGCGTTCGGTTCAGAGGTGGCCTCTCAGCGTCAGTCGTTCGCCTCGATTGTGCTGCAATGCTGTCCAGTTCGTTCCCATTGGCATCGAGACCAAGTTCGGCTGGGACGATTACTGGTGGGCTTTCGCCATCGCCTGGTAATGCCGTTTCCTCAGCCTCATAAGCTTCGATTCTGATGGGTATATCACCGACTCGGTCATGGTCGTGGTCATGAGGTTTAGGATATATGATGGAATGCATCCTCTCAAAGCCATTCTCGAGCACCTCTAGCTTACGATTCATCTGCTTTTGAGCCGCTTCCTGATCATCAAGCCTTTGCTTCTGTGCCGCCAAGGTTGGTGCAAGTTTCGCGAAGACACAGCTTTTGGCATGCATCTCGGCTTCTCGTCTCTTGTTGTGGGCGGTACAGCCAAACGAAGCCCCAGGACATGGTATGCTGATAGCAGAGCACAGTCTCGTATTGTGCTCGCGCAATTCACGATAATAGATGCGAGTCTTGCACTGATCGCAGACGATGCGGCGATCGGGGCACTTGGTCCTCCAATGAGTCTCCAGGTGGCACTTTTGCATGTCTTCGTGGCATGCCAGACAGCTCACGCCAAAGTGAAGGCAACCTTCTTTTGAGTCTTTGCGTTTCACCGGCAGCTCGCAGTCATCAGATAAGCACTCTATCAGAGCGTAGCCACAATAGATGGACATGTGATCCTGTACTTCGCCACGCTTGACCTGCGACTGGCAGCCATCGTCACTCTTCGGACACTTGACCACAAGATCGTCCAGGATATTGGTCAGGATCTTGCTAGTCGACGACCTAGGCCCAAGTTTTGCTGGCGTTCGGCAAGTCGGACAATCGCCTCGTGGTCCAAGTGGATTGTAGTTCGTGTTGGTGGTCCAGGTCTGTCGGATGCAATCGCGACAAAAGCAGTGATCACACTCTGCAAGCACGACTGGGTCGACAAAGGGACAGCGGCAGATGGGGCACACGAGGTTGTCATCATAGGCGATAACATAATCCAGCATGCGAAAGTCGACGGGTGGATTCAGATTCTGCGAACGTGCTTTGGCCTGCAAGAAGTTGCGCTCTTCCATTGTCCTGCGTTTCTCGAGTCGTTCCATGCCCCGCAGTGTCATCTGTCCAGCCATGCTATTAATACCTCCGCCTCCACCTCCGCCTCCACCGCCACCTCCGCCTCCAGAACTGCTCCTAGCCGCTTCGCCCGTACTCGAGTTGCTCCGTTGTAGTCGCGCGATGCTATGCTCGGGCTGTTGCCGGCCTGAAGGCGCTAGGGCATCGCTAGTGCTGGTGGAGTTCCCTCTCCGGTGGAACGAAAACGCCGATGGGGTGGAATGTGAAGTGCTGTTTCTGTGGGAGCGCGAGAAGAAGCTGGACGGCGAACGAGACATGCCTGCTGTACAGCAGGAGTAGGCTGCTCGCTAGCAGACCTTGCTAGCTTGTACAGATCCGTGTCAATCGCAAATCGCACGGCACTCGATTCGCTTGCGTGCAGGCGTGCCCACGTTCTAGGCTGCGTAGTGCTTCGTAGTGCTTCGTGGAGCCAGAGCCGGGAATAAGGCGCAGGTCGCAGCGCCCGGGTGCTGGCAGCTTTTGGTATAAATGTCTGCACACAAGGACCAGCTTCATAGGGAAATGCGGCCTGAGTTGCGTGTACGTACAGCACTGTAACACCCTTGTTACCTCCCCATATCTGCAAGGTCCCGGAGGTGAGGAAATTTGGAGATTGGCCTTGATTGGTCCCCTGGGTACTTGCAGATTGCTCCTATGCAACCACAAAACAACATGCTCGAGCATGGCATGAGAGGAGCCCGTCGCGAAGACCCACGTGACTCCTCCCGCACGATCGACATGCACGCACTAATGCCTCGACTCGTGTCTAGCTGTACAAAGTCTGAGGCTTCTACTACGTACGCCGACAGCTTCGATACAGTAGAGTAGTATTACCATCGATAAGCACAGCACAGGATATCTAATCACGGACACTCGGAGCCGGTTGCATAGCCGATCGTCCCCGGCGGCGCATATACCGGACACTACAAGGTTCCCCGGGTACCAGCACAGGCACCGGCCACCTTGAAGGTTGAAGATATTGCGAACGGCCGTGCAGGCAGATAGCGAAAAGAACGCGCACGAGCACCTGACCACCGGCGACAGAACACACCGATCAGCGCCATGTCGACCAACTTTCGGCAGCTCTTCTTACTGGCAGATCACCTCAAGCTGTCTTTACTAGAACGACAACGAGCCATATCACTGAGCCTCGAACCGACCAAGCAAGATGCCTCCATATCACGGTCGTTATCGCAGCTGCAGGATGGCATCACGCAGCTGGTAGCGCAGCAAGACGACCCAGAAACAGCGGAAGACGGCAACTCGGAGATCTCACGATTACAGAAACAGTACACCGAGCTCTACGCGCAGTTCCACGGGACAGCTCCTCCAGCAAAGGCAATAACACATCCGAACGATCCCGCCTTAGCTGAAGACTTTGCGCATGCACAATCGACAAGACCCGGAGCAGGCAGCCGGAGGAACAAAGGCGTGCGCTTCAGAGACAATCCAGATGCCGAGGACGATGACAGCGCGAACCGTGCGGCGCTCTTTCAAGATCAGCAAAGATATCGCGATGAGCCCGAAGCGCCCAACCAGAGCGATCTAAACAACCAGCAAATCCACACATACCACAAGCAAGTCCTGCGCGAACAGGACGAGCAATTGGAGACCTTAGGGCAGAGTATCGGGCGGCAAAGAGTGTTGGGTGAGCAGATGGGTATGGAGATTGACGACCAGAATGCTCTGCTGGACGATGTGGAAAGAGGCGTGGATCGACACAGTAACACTCTTACCGGGGCACAGACGAGGTTGGGACATATTAGCCGAAAGGCGAAGGATAACTGGAACTGGATCACGATCACGATATTGATAATCATACTGCTACTGGTGATCATAATCTTGAAGTGAGCGAGAAGAAGAAGAAACGAAGTAACGACTATTGCATTCGTCATCAGCGGACATTTTCACGGCATATACGGGATTCTGGCAATGTCAATGCCAGAATCCTCGTTAAACGAATATGCAGCTTCTCAATCTCGCGGTTCCGTTCCGAAGACATTCATTTGCTTCAGGTTAACGATAGGTGTTCAGCTGGCGGCCGGGACGCTGCTAACACACGTCAACAGCTGCCTCGGAAGCTTTTGTGTTATGCGTGGTGGTGTTGCGAGTGAGAGAACGAGAGCGACGATAACCCAGCTACGGCGCTTTGTGAAATGCTGTTTGCTTGCGGCCGCCTACCGGTATCGTTCTCCTGTCGGTCGCGCTTCGTCGAGGTGGCATGGAATCCTTCGCGATCGGCAGTCGGCATTCGCAGGGCGTATTTCTACAGCTATGATATCCAATACCAGCTGGCAGCACATACAGCGGAGGCATAGCAAAAAGACCACCCCAAACAAGCTCCCTCTTCTCAGGTATCTACTAGCTCCAATTTCCCTACGTCATTGTATCCGCTCTCCAAGCAGAGCTGCAACACTGAAGACCAAGACCTAATTGCTGGACAACCACCTCGTCCATCTCCTGGCCAATTAACGACCGCGATTCAAAATGCATCTCAGCCTTGACAAAAAAGTCGTCCTTGTTACAGGCGGCACCAAAGGCATCGGCCTCCGCATAGTCCAATCCTTCCTCCGCGAAGGCGCCACAGTCCATTTCTGCTCTCGCACCGCAGCAGACGTTGACAACGCCAATACGCAGCTTGCGAAAGACTTCCCAGATGCAAAAGCCATAGGCTCTGTCGTCGACGTCACGAGCGAGGAGCAGATCAAACAGTGGGTCGAGAAGGCGGCGGAGGAGGAAAGGATTGATGTCGTCGTGGCGAACGTGTCGAGTTTGAGTATTGGAGCGGTGTGTAAACAGTCCGTAGTAACCCAAAGGGGCAATTGAGTAAGCTGATGTGTGTGACATGTTGCAGGATTCTGTCGAATACTGGAATAATGCTTTTAGTACTGACCTGATGGGGACGTACCATCTCATCCACCAAGCACTGCCGCATCTGGAGAAGACGAAAGGGAACATCGTAGCCATCAACTCTGTCTCCGGGAGGGATGTCGACGTCACCGCTCCGGGACCTTATGGCGCGATCAAAGCTGCTTTGGTTCATTATATTGCGCAACTGGCGCATCAGCTCGCGCCAAAAGGTGTTAGGGCTAACTCCGTCTCCCCAGGAAATATATATATCGAAGATGGCGTCTGGGGGAACGTGGAGAGGGAGATGCCGGAGATGTTCAAGAGCCAGATGGCGTTGAATCCGTATGGGCGGATGGGGAAGCCGGAGGAGATCGCAGATACGGTGGTGTTTGTGGCGAGTGAGAGGGCGAGTTTTATGAGTGGGAGTAATGTTGTTGTTGATGGCGCACTGTGTACGGGAGTGCAGTTTTAGAAGGGGGTTGCACTGTGCTGCTGTGTGTCGGCCACGTCTGTGGTGCCGAGTAGAACAGTCGTGCGTCAAGCTTCTGAGGGGCTGATTTCTGGCTTTCGGGAGAATGTGTCGGTCGTGTTGGGCCGAGGCAGGCAGGAGGTACATTGTAGATAGTGAGATGGCTACCATGCGGCATGCTATATGCAGGGACAGAACGCGAGATCTGGGGCTGAGGAAGTGGTACAAGACGATCTTCTTTCTCGGCCTCTTGTGCACTTTAAGCTTGATTATACTTCTAATTTCCGAATTTAAGCTGTTTTGAAAGTCATTTACGGCGGCCAAAGAACATTCTCGTCGGCTCGCGTGGATAGCTCTTCGTCATGACTGTGGCAACGAACACGCCCCCGGTCCTGTGGTGGAATGATGAGTATGAGATTCGGCCAGCCAAGGACAACGACGAGTTCCGAAATGTCTGGTGGGGATTTATGCAAGTGCTAGGATGGGTACGATGAGCCGACATGCTCATGATGAAGCTAATACAGATACAGAATCGTGGATATTACGACCTGGACACATACATGAATCCTTCACTGGGTTATGGTATGATCTTACTGGTAGAGAAGTCTTCGGGGAAGCCAGTTGGACATGTTGCAGCTGTGATAAATCCAAACTCGACAGGATGGGTCTCGATGTTCATTATTGATGAGAAGCATCGCGGCAAGGGACTAGGTCGGGAACTGTTCAAGGCTGCTGAAGGTGATCTTGCGCGGAATGGCACTCAGATCATGGGTCTCGATGGCGTTGTCGAGCAGAAGCAGACTTGTGAGTTCTGCCATCTTGCTGAAGTGCTGTCTGCGACTGACAAAGTGCAGATGAGCGCAGGAATTTTGAGTCGTCCCCACTCGGTACAATCAGGATCATGATCCGTCCGCTAGTGGCCAAAGAACAAGTGCCGGAACCAACCACAACCGCAAGTGTCATCGACATTCGGAAAGTCCCACGCCATTTGCTTGCAGAGCACGAAGTCAAATATACCGGCTTCGATCGACCAGCGCTGTGGTCTGATGAGCACATTTTCAATCGCAGAGATGTCGAAGGCGTAGCTATCGCAACCAACTCTGTGCCACAGTCTATTGATGATCTTCGCGCATGGGCTGTGACTCGGCGATGTTCTGGTGGTATCAGGATCGGTCCCGTCTATGCTTCGGATCCTGAGTCTGGTAGAGCTGCTCTAATAGCAGCGATGAGGCTTGCTACACCTCACTTGATAAAGAAAGTCGATCTCCCCAATGAAGCCATCAACGACTGGCCGATTGAGCAGGTTGTCAACGAAGCGACTCTGGTCGCGGAAGTCTGGGGTGGCAATGAAGAAGCTGTCAAGCTTTTTGAGGAGCTGGGCTGGAAGAACGCAGGAGTAGAGTACTACCGCATGTGGGCACATGGCAACGCACCAACGGAGCAGAGCAGAGACGGTGCGTCGCAGAAGGGCATGTACGCCATCTTTGACGCTGCAACAGGATAGTTCTGATCGTCATCTGCCGAGAGATTGTGTCCGTTCGGCCGTTCGGCCGTTGTGCCTCATCCTGAGCTCCCTGTACTGCGCTGCTCGTTCTCCTGGCGTGGGAATTGCTCGATCCATGACTCGAAGATCATGTCGCCGGCTGATACAGTTCTTATCGGAGTAGTCAGGTTCTTCTGATGCTCTCCTTTGCCCTTCTGCGTCGTCTGAACTTGTGCTGGTATCCAGAGTTGAGGATGACCAAGTGGAGCGTTGTTCTCGCCCTTGAGCTCCACAGCAATAGTGAAGGTACATTTCCCAGGCAGCGCTTCTAGCTTCGCAGCACAGTTCGCCAACATGTTCATTGTCGCTCTGAATTGTTCCTCCATGTCAACAACGGGCAAGATCGCAGCTTGAGATCCGTCAGCCTCAAATCGTTGAAGGGGCACATCTAGCTCCGCAGTAGGCACTGCCGGAAAGCGCGAGACATCGAACAGAAAACGTTCCAGCGGCTTGTTATCTTTGCTGTAGATAACCACCGCGACACGGTCCACGGCGCCTTTCAGTAGTTGTGTCTCGACGGCAGTGACAGCATCGTTGATCCATTCGCAGACCTTCGGATGGCGACTTTGACGGACAGCAAAGTTGTACTTCCGCGCTGAGAGGAATGAAGTTTTTGGGTAGATGCCTCTTTCGTAGACTATGCTGTGAATGGCCACGGTCAGGAAGTCGGTGAAGCTTGTGACAAAGCTGCGGTAGGTAGGCGCGTCGTCCGACATGTCCGCCAAGCTGATGATGCCAGTATCAGTCGTAGCGGTTCAGGCTGGCTGGTCTGGAATGGAGTGAGAAATGGAGCCATACGAGGTTTTCAGCATGTGAGCTGATGTCGGTGGTTGATGAAGTGATAATCGATCAAACAACGATGAACACAAACAGAAGATCCCTGCACGCGCGAGTGACGTGCAGCACTGCCAAGCCTGACGTGGATGTTTCGTGTTTCGTGTCAACCCCGAACTTCCAGACTGACACCACAACAATACCCCGACTCGATATACAACCTCGCCGCCCCAAACGAAACGACTAGCTACACATTGGACGGAAGCTTCGTGCCCCCAGGCTTCTCTTCCGGGACTGTCCGTCTGCGAAAGCGCTCCATCTTACACGTCTTCACGATTTTCATCTCTCCGCAGTCATCCCATGTTACACCAGACTGGTGGCACTAGCGACTAGCCATATCTGCAATAGCCAAATACGCCATGGAAGCACAGCTAGCGCGCCTGCTCACAGAGACGCAGTCGCCTCAGGAAGGCATTCGCAAGAATGCCGAAGGACAGCTGAAGCAGCAATATGGCGACGCCGACTTCCCACTTTATCTGGTCACTATCGGAGCTCACCAGGATGTGCCTCTCGATGTTCGGCAATCTGCTTTGCTATACCTGAAAATCTTCGTTCTTGCCACCTGGTCATCACAATTTGATGAATTCACTGGTCCGGCGTACGCTGACGAGGGCAAGAAAGCACAACTGCGACAGCGACTTCTAGATTTGGCAGTCAGCGGGCGGGATGAACGCAAGGTCAAGAGTGCTGCAAGCCTCGTGGTCAGCAAAATCGCGACCGCGGACTTTCCGGACGAATGGCCGGATCTACTGCCAACTGTGTTGAACGTCGTTGCTACTGGTGAGGATGCACAGCTTCATGGTGCTCTGAAAGTTCTGAGCGAGCTGGTGGATGACTGCTTCAACGAGGAACAGTTCTTCAAGGTCGCGCGAGATCTTGTGAAGGCAATCTACGACGTGGCAGTCAACGAGAATCGGCGGCCCACCATTCGAGCTTTGGCTGTGGACGTGCTTCGATCATGCTTCGACACCTTGGAGATGCTCATGGAGGACCACAAGGCTGCTGTGAAAGCATTTGCAGAAGAGGCGCTTGGCGGATGGGTGCCATTCTTCCTCGAGATCCTTAAGCAACCGCTTCCGCAAGCTCCTGCAGATGGTCAGCGTGGCGCAGATGGCGGTGCCGCTGAAACCTACCGTGGCTATGTAGCGCTAAAACTGCAGGTCGTCAAGTCTCTTATGCGCGTTCGCAATATTTTCCCAGCGACGCTGGCGCCGTATAGTCCTGCGCTGTTTTCGGCAACTTGGCAAGAACTCACGACGTTGCAGCCGCAATATCACTTGTCGTACATCGAGCAGGACATCCAAGGACGACTCGAGGATGCCGATGGTTTACCGTACACTCTGGACTTCCTGGTACTCGAAGAGCTCGACTTTATGCAAGCGTGCCTAAGGGCACCACCTGTTCGCAAGGAGCTAGAGCAGCGGCTTCAGCAAGCACCAAGTGTATCTGGCTCGTGGATCACAGATGTTATGAAGATTGCAGTCGCTTATGCACAGATCACAAACGAGGAAGAAGGTCTATGGGACATAGACATCAATGTTTTCCTCTCAGAGGAGGTGAATGTTACTGCAAACTACACGCCGAGATCTGCTTGTGGCGACCTCGTCATCAAGCTTGGCGAGTGGTTGAACAACGCGACTGTGGAAGGTCTACTGATTTACACTCGTACATTATACGCTGAGAACGCAGGCTGGAAAGCTAAAGAGGCTGCACTGTACCTGCTTAATCAGCTGCTCGGCGACTTCCAGGATGTCGAGAAGCAAATTGGCTCAGAGTCTGCCAATGGCTACGTGGACTTCATCAAACATGCAATGCAAGAAGAACCTGTGTTCCTGCGTGCCAGAGGCTATCTTGTTGCCGGTAGCTTGACGAGGACTTCCGGTGATGCACTCCAGCCTGTTGCAACATCTTTTATGGAGGCTTCGCTGCAAGCAGTCTCGAACGACGACTCCGAGATCGTCAAGGTGTCTTGCATCAGAGCACTCCAGTACTATCTTGCTTCACTACCCTCGGCCATTACCCTACCCAGACAATCCGGCATCGTTGCAGCACTGTCCGGATTCCTGAATGCGCAAGATCTCAGTGACTTGACTGACAGCGACGATCTTCTCATCACAATTATCGAGACTCTTCGCGATGTTATTCTACTGAACCCTACGACATGTCTCACCGGCGGTGGCCTCGACCTTCTGTTCACTATTGCAAGCCAAGGCTCCACGAACTTCCAGATTGCTATGCTCATCACAGAGACATTCGAGGAGATCGCGAGCCGGATTTCAGAGAGAGGCCATGAAGCATACTCTCAGCTCGCCACAAAGGTCCTGCCATCCCTCATGGGAGCCTTTGATGTCGCCACTCTGATAGAAGAGAATGCTTTAGCCAACCTTGCGGCCGAGCTCCTGTCTGTACTAGCAGAGAATGGCTCATCACCTCTGCCTCAAGGTTTCGTGGTCACAGTCATGCCGCGGCTTAACAGATTGCTCCTAGGCTCGCAGGATGATGAGCTGCTGAAGAGCGCCACTGCTGCTGTCAAGCACATGATTCACAAAGATCCCGAACAGGTCTTCAACTTCCAAGACCAAGCCGGCAAAGGCGGTCTGGAAGTTGTACTTGTTGTTATCGATCGCCTCCTCAGTTCTGCAGTGGACGATAACGGAGCTGCTCAGGTCGGCGGGCTGGCCGCTGAAGTTGTCGAAAAAGCTGGCTCAGAAAAGTATGATTTGCACTTTCCGAATTCGAGGCTTACTCACTGACACATTCGCAGGCTCGGACCGTTCCTCATGCAACTGCTACGGGCTGTGGCCGCTCGCCTAGCTACTGCAACACAGGCGCAATTCATTCAGAGTCTCATTCTTGTTTTTGCCCGCCTATCCTTGATTTCTGCGGCCGAGGTTGTGGGGTTTCTAGCTGAGGTGCAGATCGGCGATCAAAGCGGTTTACAGATTGTCATCACGAAATGGCTCGAGAACTCGATCAATTTCGCGGGTTATGAGGACATCCGGCAGAAGTAAGTGTAGCCACCAATCAACAAAGACGGGTCGTGCTAATACATAGCAGTGTCGTGGCACTGTCCAGGCTCTATGAGCTGAATGACCCAAGAGTCGCTCAAATCCAGGTCAAAGGTGACATGATCGTGCCCAAGTCAGATCGCATTATGACCCGATCTCGCGCGCGTCAGCAGCCAGACCAATACACTGCCATTTCGGCTCAGCTCAAGATCGTGAAAGTCCTGGTGGAAGAACTGCCTTCTGCACCCGGACCAGGTCGGGAGCTCGACGCAGCTACGGCAGCAGATCTGGACGATGATGATGAGGAGAACGATGAATGGGAGGACGACGAGCACAATTTCTTGGATCTGGGCACTGGCATGAGCAAGTCTCAGCTGATGGCATACGCTGCCGAGGATAGCCCTGCGACGTACAACCGTGGTCGAGATGACGAGACTCATGCCTACCTGGTGGACTTCTTCCGCGCCCAAGGACAGAAACCAGAGTTTGGTGAGGTCTTCAACGTACTGAAGCCAGATGAGCAGGAGAAGCTAAGGAACATGAGTGCATAAAGTTACGAGAATACAGTCTGCAGCATTACTTGCATAGCGTTGATAGAAAGATACCCGTATGCATGAGGCCATGGCAGACGTTGTAATTCGACCGAAGCGTCTACTGTCCCTTTGATAGCTCCTTCTACCAAGCTTGACTATGGGCTCTGCTTGCGTAGCTCTAGTGCTATGAGACTGCGATATGCTCCTATTGTAAGGCGACCATGCCTCCAAGCATTGGTCTGATCTGGTCATGTCGCCGAGGCCAGTCGTTCCGAGCTTGTCGATCTCGCGGATCGTGCCAAAGCAACCTCGTCTCCCCTTCACACAAACGTCACAATGCACGTGCATTCAGTACACGTCTCTACAAATAGGGACCGCTATTGCCAGCTTCGATATTCCCTGACGCTATACCACGGAAACATCTGCATGCTGCCAAGATGGCATGTTGCGCATCAGCCGCCATCGCCTGAATAATTATATTGCAAAGACAAATTGCACATGAAGAGATTAGTGAGCATCATGCTATGCTACACTCCCGGCCCAAGGATATACAGAAAGCAGGGCCATCTTAGCTACAAGCTATACCTCTGCTGCCGAGAAAATCTGGTCGCAGAACTTGTGTGCACCGGAGCAGATAACAGCATCATCGTACGGCCCTCATGAAGTCGGTGTTCAAGCCCATGAAGCCATATGTCGTGCCCTGTATTCGATTGCATCCTTGTCTTGCGTTCCGAGGTCTGGAACTGCCAATAATGAGCGAGCAAACTTGCGGTTCAGCATAAGAATCGACCTTCCAGGTAAGTTCTAGCCTGGTTCCTTATCATCGAACAACCGCTTTTGGCTACAACCTTTATACAACCCCTCGAGTATGTCTGCGTGGCATGTATATGGGTTTCCCTTGAGGTTTGAGTCAGCATCTTCCTGCAGCTGGCGCTCTTCTAACTTAGCTGACATGTGATCGCATTGCCATGTGGAGGTCTGTTCAGGGTAAGCGGGACATCGCGATTGTATCAAGTGATGAGAACTTGTATCGAATGGTGAGAAACATCGTCCTAAGCCGATCTTGGGGAGTATGTAAGTCGGTGCCGCTCTGGTAGGCTGTATCGACAACATTATCCCCGTCCCATATGTTTCTTCAGCGCAAATACAACCCTAAGCAGAAGTTTCGTGCCTGAGGCGCTACCACGGCACGTGGACAACAACCTCCCGGTCAACATCTATCCTTTGACCACGAATGAAGCATACAATGACCATATCCCACGCGACCATCTGTTGACCTGCAGTGCACTCCCGCAGGCTCGACATTATCCTCTGTACAAGAAGTCTACTCCCATCAAAACGGAAGCATTTGCGTATGCGATCTGCTTCACGCATGCCGCCGCCGTGTTGAGCTACCGCGATCCCACTCTCTAGCCACGACAGAGTACGCCATCGGTCAGCATCACTGCAGTCACAAATCTGCGAGGAGCGTTGAGGTTGAAGAACGAGCCTCTATTGCCACTTCCGATTGTGTAGATGGAGCTCTCGCGCCATGCACGAGCAACAGCACGCGATGCGCTAGTCAGGATAACCCCTAAGACGACAGGTCAAGCTCTGCAAGCCTTGATGAGCAGTTCTTAGCATCTACCTCAACCGCCGTCAATCCTCGTTCGTTGGAGACGGCAGTGCCATGTGTCGAGCACGTTCGTTGAGAGTGGATCCTCACGCAGAGATGATCCCATCTGCATCGAAATGCACACCATGCTGATGTTGGATCGTGTCGACCTGGTAGATGTTGCATTCAAAAGTTATTCGGTACCTTCTCTTGATCTTACATTGTTGACGACTTGCGCCGGCTGTGTTGCTTCAAGATGGCTGTGCAGTTGTTGTCGCAGGCTACGGGCTATGGGGTCATCGTGGGATTATCGGTGCTCTTCTGCTTGATCATTCTTATGTGCGTTCGCATCCAGAAGCGATATCTGTCCGAGGATTCGGACCAATCTGAGATGGTAAGCGGATATGAGAGCAATCTTGCCATGAGGCGCACGCTGACTTTGGCTACAGTTCATGGTTGCCAACAGATCAGTCGGAACTGGACTAACATGCTCGGCTGTCTTCTCCAGCTGGATGTGGATTAACGAAAGCGTCTTCAGTGCTGCATACACCTACAAATGGGGCGTTGCCCTACCCATATGGTGGGCAAGCGGACTGTCCTTCCAGATCGCTCTCATGGCTGTGCTCGGAATTGTAGCGAAGTTGCGAGTGCCGTACGCGCACACATCCCTGGAATTCATGCGGAGGAGGTATGGCAGCTATGCTCACGGCGTGTTCATAGTTATGAACTTGGTCAACAATATCTTCGGCTGCGGCAGTATGATCTTGGCTGGCTCTCAGCTCGTCACGGGAATGACCGGTACGTATTCTGAAGGCAGGAAGGCATAGCGCGCAGCTCAGACCTGCGTTCACAGCTTCGAGACATTTCTAAGCGGCGCGCCTGTGCCTCGATGCTGATATATTCAGAGACGCTTCAAAGTGGTGCGCTTACATGACTAACGCTATTCTGTTTGGCAGGCATGAATACCAATGCAGCAGCTGTTCTCATACCGGCTGGCGTTGTCCTGTACACAGCGGTTGGCGGCTTGAAGGCGACTTTCTTGACGGACTTCATGCACACCACGATTGCGCTTATACTGCTCATTTACTTCGCCATCGCAGTGCTCAGTAATGAGCACATCGGCGGCCCGTCGGGTTTATATGAGAAAGTCATTGCAGCCGATGACTACATTGATGGCAACTACATGGGCTCCCTGTTGTCGTTCAAGTCTAAGTCAGCAATTCTGTTCGGTCTGGTATTGAAGCTTGGCAACCTGGCGCTGGTACTCATGGACACCGCATTCTGGCAGAAATCGTTCGCTGCAGAGGTTCATGCCACTGTTCCCGGCTATGATCTGGCCTCTGTAGCTATTATCGCTATCCCGTGGTGCACTGGGACCATCATTGGGCTATCTGCACGCGCCATCGAAAAGACCCCTGTGTGGATCGCATATCCGGAGGTCCTCACCTTGACACAAGTTAATGAAGGTCTTGTCATGCCGTATGTGCTCAAGTCGCTTCTCGGGACTGGGGCCACGGCAGGATTGTTGGTCCTGATATTTATGGCCATCACGAGTACAGTTTCGTCCTCTATGATTGCTGTGAGCAGTATCATCTCGTTGGACTTCTACCGCACCTACTTCAATCCCAAAGCCAGCGACCGAAAGACGCTCCAGGTCAGCCACCTCGGCGTTGTATTTCATGGTTGCTTCATGGCAGGGTTCGCTATCATGCTGCAGTATGCTGGTGCAACCAATAACTGGTCCACATACTTCAGACCTATAATCGCGTGTCCTGGCATCTTTCCCATGATGCTTACCATCATATGGTCGCGGCAAACCAAGCTAGCAGCGATCCTGGCTCCACTACTCGGTCTTTGCTCAGGACTAGCTGTTTGGTTGTCGCTGTCGTGGAAGTGGGGAGGCACTATCAACATCAACACAACCCAGCTACAGCTTCCCGGCTTATACGGTGCCGTAACATCGTTCTTCTCACCACTGCTGTACTCTGTAATCATATCTCTCGCCAAGCCAAGCCGTTTCGATTGGCGCGAGTTCTTGCGCATGGAGCTCATCGAAGACGAGACGCCCACAGCAAGTACGCAGCCAAGCACGATCGTAATCAATCTGCCGGACGAGTTCGAAACCGAAAAGAAGCCCATCCACGAAACGTCCAGCCCTGCGAGTCTCGATAGCCCATCGCCACCAGCGAAGAACGCAGTCGTTGATCTCGACGACGTCGTGCATCCGTTCGGCGAAGAGACCATCAAGCACATCAAGAAATGGCTCAAGATTGCTATCGCTTTCTTTGTAACGAATGTGTTAGTCACAATCATTCTGTGGCCAATGCCACTGTATCGAGACTGGGTCTTTACAGAGAGCTTCTTTGGCGGCTGGGTAACTATGGCCTTGATCTGGCAGTGGCTGGCGTTCTTCACGGTGGTTGTCTTCCCAGTGTATGATGGTCGGCATGCGATAGCGAGGGCTATCAGGGGATTGCGGCGAGATCTGAGAAGAGGGAAGTGACGTGCGATCATCCAGCTTGGTCGCACAAGTAGAATGGTACAAGAATATATCGAAATGGTGCGAAGATGCTTACACTGCCATATTCCACAAAATGTCAGCTCATCGCATGCTGATGTACCTGCATACACGGACGGCCAAGACATAGGGGCATGAAGCTGTAGAATACCATACAAGCCAGCTTGTCAAGACAACACGGACATGCGCATAACATAATGAGAAATTGCTGTAGTGTTCACAGGGTAAGTAGCCGCAAGGCCTCGCTGCTGCTGAGCACGACGTCTCACTGCAGTAGGTAAGATTCTTGGCAAACTTTAGCTGCCTCACGGGAAAGTGTAAGTGAAAGCTTCGCTGGTGCTTATTGTGCACAAGCTCGAACTCTATCATATGTTCCTGATTACTACAGGCCCTAGCGGTAGGCCTTCAGCACTGGCTGCCAGCTGGCATCGGAATCAGCAAACAGTTCCTCGATCATCGACTGTCTATGGCTGGATTCGTCAAGGTACGCTAATGAGCGCAACACTTCCTGGACGGGTCAGGGTTAGCTTAGATGAGGCAAACTGAATCGAGAAATTGCGGAGGGATACGTATACGAGGTTCCATGTCGTCAGACTACCCATGAGTTGCATCAACAACAAAGGTAGATGTCACTACATAGATGATAGATAGATCAGCTTCGCGCTTGTACCTGCAACCTCATCCCATCACCACTTTCTTGTCACATCATCTCATCTAGTCGCCTCCAATATGCTCACTCAGCTCGCGATCGCTGCCCTGCTGGGCTCGATAGCTACAGCACTACCCAACAAGCCATCACCAGGAAAGTATCAAGGCGATAGCGGCAGTGGAGGTCATAGAGGCAGCTATGTTAGCCCACAGCAGGCGTTCAAGTTCCCACTTGCGAATGGTTTCCCGAACATCCAGGTCCCCTCCGATGCGCTCATTGCCATTGAAAAGCAAGCCCATGGTACTCTTCCAAATGGCGCACTGCCAAAGTCTATCCACAACACCACTGCCACTGTTCTGGAGCTGATCGCCTTCAACGAACTCTTCGAAGTTGCCTTCTTCACCTCCCTACTGAACAACATCACGGATGGTACCTACGACATCGGCCAAGGTGCCGCAAAGCACATCGTCCTGAACGCAGTCACTGCCGTTCAAGCCCAGGAAGAGCTTCACGCCATTGGTGCCAACGCGATCCTCACCAGCGCAGGGCGCACGGCAATCCAGCCATGCGAATATGTCTTCCCAACCTCCGACTTCGACAGCGCTATCGCTTTTGCATCAACCTTCACCGATGTTGTTCTCGGGACTCTCCAAGACGCCCTTGTCGCCTTTGGTACAGATGGCGACACCGAGCTGCTCGCGCTGCTCGGCGGCGTCATCGGCCAAGAAGGCGAGCAAAACGGTTTCTACCGCAATATCGGCGGCAAGGTCCCATCGGCTCTCCCATTCCTCACCCGCTCCACCGCGCCATTCGCATACTCTATCCTTAACCAGCTGGTCGTCGTGCCGGGCTCGTGTCCGAACGCCCATATCATCGACATCCCGATCTTGCCTCCACTCACAGTGGTCACGTCACCGGTGCAGGCTGCTGGAGACCAGCAGATTCAGTTCAGCATTACGAAGCACGGGGCGGCTGATATCAGTGAATACAGCATTGCGTATATCAATCAGCAGAATGTACCGGTTGTGGAGAAGGTGCAGCATGTGCAGACCAAGGGTGACGTGGTTACTTTCGAGGCTAAATTCCCGTACTCGACTGACTTCATCAATGGTTTGACTATTGCTGCTCTTGTGAAGGGATCTGGTCCGTTTGCGGACGCGACTGCAGTCACGAAGGCGGCGAAGTATGGCCCTGGTCTGATCGAGGTCAACTAGAGCTCCAATGTCGTGGTTTCAGAGGGCTTTCTTCGAGGTAATCATATCATGTACGTCCCGAAGAGTGGCGATAGGGTATATGGTAGCTGTCAACGCTAAAGAAAGCATTCTACCAACTCATATATGCTTACGAAGTGCACTCTCCAGTCAGAATTCCCTCCAACCCCTGCCTCTCCAAAGCTGGCACGAGGTCCAGCATCGTGCGCACAGAGTTGTGCTGCAAAGCAGCAGTGAAATAGGATAATTCTTGCCCACCGTACACGCTCTCGATACCGACTATATCGACCGGCAGCTGACCACATCCATAGGCCGGTAATTGTAACAACTCCGTGACCGCTGTGATGTTGCTTTGCACGTTAATCGCGAACGTACTGTTGCCAGGTACGAGTATCAAATCGGATATCGTTGCAACAGCGATGGAAGTGCCGTTGACAGAAATGTCGAAGCTGGCATCACCAATGGCAAGCGTCAGAGGTGATGGATTTGGGACGAGGACAATGCCATTGGAGTTGGCACCATTCGGGAGACTCTCGTTGAGCTGGAGGAAGAACGTTTCGATGCTGAGACCAGCCAGAGCGTTTAATCCTCGCGACTGAACTGGCTGGTCGTAGTTTACCTTGATAGTGGGGAATCCGCCCAGCTTCAGCTTTCCCTTTCCCTTCAAGTAGATCGTGTAGTCTGCGCTGCTCAGCGCTAGAATGCAAAACTTCTTGAACTGCTCCTCGTTCGCGATCGTGACCGGTTGCGAGATATGCACGAGGGTGCCGTTCTTAGCTTTCAGTGCCGGGACAGCCAGATAAGCAAAAGGATCATCGCTGTTGTTCACGTGCAGGGAACCATTGAATGCGCGTAGATGCGGATGGTGGGAGGATTTGCTGAGGAGAACGGTGTTGAGTTGGAGGTCGAAGCCTTCTGGCGTAGGGTTTAGAAATGAAGCCTGTGTTAGAACGAGCCTCGATGAATTGATGCCATCCTGCGCGATATTTGGATATGCCACATATACGCTGTAAGGTGGTCAGTAAGAAATGATGCGTGTAAAAGGTGCGTACTGACACTGGCAGAACCACTACAAGCACCACAATGCTGAGACCGAGCAGGTGTGCCCACCAGAACTTCGTGCAATGTCTCTTCACTTTCTGTCCTTTGGTAGGTTGTACCGGCAATTGGTTGACCAGAGCAGACTCTTTGGGATAGTCTTTTGCCATGCTGAAATTGCTGAGACAGTTGACAATGTGGTGTAAGAATAGAGCGCCGTCCGTACGCGCGGCGGATTACCTGATGCACTTATATCAGATGGTCATCGCGCACATCCGAGCAGGAGAACAAAGAAGCAGAAGTCACAATGTCCAAGTCGGGTCACGAGGGGCTCTCCGGGCATAGGGACAAACAGAGGACGCAGTCCTTACCCCAGTCGCACAAAGCAATAAACCCTGCAAAAATCGTTGCTCGCCACTACGAGATTGATTCGATTGGCTTGTGTGTGATTTGTGGCCGGGGTATGATGCATAACTTGTATGCGCAGCAATTCGTTTTCATCAAGTCCTCCAAGCGAGCGAGTTGCCTGTAATGCGATACTAGAGCTTTGCAAACGCTAGCAGCAAACAGAGGTCATGTTTGAGAGAATGTGGTAGTACTAGGCCGACTCGTGCGTCTCTCGCTCTGCTAGCATGCCAAATCAGATGTAGTCGGCTTGTGACTAGTGCTCACGGCAATAGGAACATGGAGCTCACTAGTACGTAGTACCATTCGCGACAGAAACGAGCGCGCAATGTCGATCACCCACGAGCAGCTTCTCAGCTCTTTCTCCACCGATGCGAGATTGGCAGCGTTGCATTGCTCGTTGTCCCTCTCCGGTACTTTGAGGAAGCAATTCTATAGTGGGCGGCGTCGCAGTGGTGGTGGTAGGACTGTCGCTGCACCAAGCCAAGACTGCCCATTCAAGCGCGCAGGTCGGCCTCGTGTCCAGAATCGAACATTGAGGTCATTACCTATACAGTACATCATTAGCGTCTCGGCTTGTGGAACTTCGTCGTACAGTATACCATGTCCATACCGTTAGCGTGGGAGGGTGTCAGCTATACTGGTATAAGGGTGATATCGCGATAGAGAGTACGGCCGAGGTACGACCGGAAGAAAAGGTGTAGGAAAAGGATAGCAATGTGGACTGATTTGCCTAGTTCAGAGGCTTTAGTCGGCAGTAAACCACATAGAAACCGCATATATATACCGATACCCACCAGAACCTTTAGCTGACTGGATCGGTATACCCCTATATCACCAAGAAAAGAGCGGAGAGCCGGTTGGAAATGGGGGATGTCGGTACTCGGAAGATCGCTATAGACCTGGTTTACTGTATCATGCATAACTTAAGCTCTACCCCCTAGGACAATCTTACTTGATGCCCCGCCTTTGGGGTATGGGGGCATGCGGGGATACCGGCTGCATTGATGCCTGAGGCTTCAATCTCTGTACCTATACTCTTGACATTCTACAATTCGAAAAGAAAGCACGCATTGATCAGTGTCTGAGCATCATTGGACGAATGCACTTATATATGACTTGACCCACGGCGGATTCAGGTGTTGGACCGAGCTGGAGATGTAGCTCATGTATCAGAGCTCTCTGCTTTTGAGTGAGATGGCGTACATATCGAAGTGCATATACCGGGGTTGTGCCGGAAACGAAGAGTGAGCAGAGGCAAAGTACGATGTGGCGAGCTTTTGTCAACTGGCTTTGTCGATATGCAGCAAGTCGATCTTGTTGTGTACGCAGGACTACCTGCTCTTGGCGTGATGATAGTCAATCATGCAAATGTCGGGTCAGGAGGTGAAGGTGGTCAGGTCAAAGATCTGACCGTACTTTTTGGCATCAGTGATGGAAATCTGTCGTTGCATTGTATATCGTGGAGGAATCCCACAGCTCTTGCATGGCTTGTCGAGTCCAGCACGCAGTGCGGCAGCGCTGAGGATGTGGTCACTCGCCATGGTGCGGTGTGGTGCTGGTTCTCGTGATGTGTTGTGATCTGATGAGGTGGGTGGGGGAGGTCGTTGCTTTGTAAGAAGGGTACACGTAGTGTCAAAGCTTTTCACGTCGTGACGCAACAATGGCAAGCACGACGAAGTTTTCAGTAGTACAGGACACCACCCGTTACATGGGGCGAATGATCAGCAAATGGCAATCATCTTAGACCAAGACACTATGACCGTACCTCATGCTGCTCGCAACGCGTATTCACTACATATGCAACTCAGGAATGACATCGAGTTGTCTTTAACCAAAACGCGGTGTCATCGCTCGCCGAACCCTCACAGGGGCCCTTGTATTGCCTTTTCCAGGAGGACTGAAGATGCGAAGCAGCAGGGCAGTATCGACACCACAGAGTGGCTGACCATTCGCGGCTGCGTAGCGCAATCTTGAGAAGTCCAGGCTCGGCGATGCATGTCATTTTGTAGATATCACATCGTTAAGTTGCGGATCAGCCTGTGCCAAAGATACACGAGATGCTTGAGGAGGCATAGCAATTCTAGAGGCAAGCTCTGAAGTCCAGCACGAAGCTCCAGGGGAAGTGAACGTGCTGGCTGAGTGTTGTGCCTAGAAGCTGTAGCGTTGTCGTTTCGTAGATGACTCTGTGTTTGCAATGTTAGTGTATTCGTAGTGTATAGGCTTCCCAGCTTGCAAAGTATGAGATGCGACACTGGTCGGCAGTCTTCCTGTATGTGGTAGCCAGGATAATTCACACCATGAAGGTGTTCACTCAGCCTACACATGCTTAAGAAATTGATGAACCCTTTGGTGAGCGAATGCCGTTCAATCGACTTTCGTATGCTGACCTGGTCGTCGCACATCGCTTCAAGATGTCCTGGAATGCTCAGTCTCTCTCATATATACTCCATATCCTACAATGCATGCAATCCAGCGCCATATATAATGCCGTGTCCCTTCGCTCTCTACTGTCCCTTATGCTCCCTCTCAGCAGCCTTCGCTGATTCCTTCTGCAGTTCCGCAATCGTGTCTTGCGAGGACTTGGTTTCGCCGCGGTCTGCCTTGATCTGGTAAAGCAAATGTTAGTATCGGTTCCCCATCTTTCTGTGCTCGCGATCCATTCGACATACAATGCTCTCGCTCTCACTCGCAAGAGGGTCCTTCCACTCATTCCTGCCCTCTTTTTGCTCCCTCAACTGCTCCTGCTTGTGCTTCTCGATTTCCTCCTTGCGACCTTCATCCGCTATTGTATACCGCAGCATTAGCAAGCATTCCTGTTCATCTTCCGAACATCGTAACATACCAGGCTTCGTCTCCTTCCCAGCAGCCATTACTCTACAGCTTTGGAACTTCCTCGATGCACCAGAGCGATAGACAGCAGGCGTCGCGCGGAAGGCGGTAGCTGATCGCATCATTCTGAGAGCGGACATGTTGTAGGTAGGAGGATGCAAGCTGCTTCCAAGGTCAGGTCTTGTAGGTGATCAGACTTTTCGAAGCTGGGTGATGTATTTTTTCAGATGTATACAGAGGACGAGAAGAGGAAGCACGAACGAAGATCCCGCAAACAGACCAATGGTCTCCTCGGCAAGAATTACGATGACCTTGGCTTCTGCTACGTCATGATGTTGATGCCCACAAAGGAGCCTGGCCGAGGCCGGCTACATGAAAGCGCATGGTAGAATTGCGCTAGATATAGGCTGAGCATGGATATTTCGCTATTGAGGCATTGCCAGCAGATGCCGTGCTGAGTCGACGGTCGACACACACGTCGTGCCCACTCATGCATGTGACCGGCACGAACGTGGGCTGTTGCCACTGTTCTTGCTACATGGACTGTTTGGGTTACGCATCGAGATGAACGAGACAGATATGAAGTGACCGAAACCTTCGAAACCGAACACCGTAGAGAAGGTTACAGTACAGTACAAGGAATTCAGAGGCTAGTGGAGTAAGCAAAAGGAAACTCCATTCCTTCCATACCATCCCCATCTCTCCAACTCCGAACAAATCTCAAACAGTGAGGTATATCGTCATGTCACTTCTTCCAACCAAGTCAAAACACCTTACAGAAGCCGTCAATGTAGTCACCGCTACTCAGGCTTATCCCCAGAATTTCGCCTCCTGTGTGGTTTTATCTCATGATGCAAGTTTTCCACTGCGCTGTTTTCGTGACGTTCGCCGGACCCAACACCTTGCCCAATAGATTGCGAAAGAGCTCATTGCCGATGAATGCTTCGCAGAATCAAATCCCCATGTCCGTAATAAAGACCAGTGTATCGTCGCTCGCTAGATGGTAAAAAGAGGAGAGAAAATATGCCGTGCCATACCGTTTATGCTTTCGTAATGCTGTAGTAGCCCCATCGTCCAGGTTGTATCGTAGAGCCTTTTCCGCTATCTTAGAGTCGTGACATTTGTACAAGGTATCGCTCAATAGAGGATCGTAGAAACGGATGTCTCGCCAGCTCGACGACGCAGAGCGCTTACAGCATTGCCAGCAGCACGTCTCCAGATTACCAGCGGCGAGGGACGTACTGCTGCTGCATCTGTCGACCTGGCGAGACTGACATTGGCGGGCTTGCAACAGATCGGGTGGATGGGTCCACGATCGGGATAGCGTTGCGAGTCCTCTGCGCTAAAGGCTGGTGGAGCTTCATCTGCTGCTGCGCCTGTTGAAAGCCCGCCGAATTGTAGGTATTAGGTACCGATGAGAGGAGGAGAGAAGGATTAGGTTGCACCTGGTGCTGCAGTGGCGAACCTTCTGGCGAGCCAGATGATAGCGAGCCTCGTTCGGATGATGAAGAAGAGTGTATGGAGTGAAGCTGTGATGCATCGTTAGTATCGATCCGAAACTTATTGCGCAGCTTTTCGACATACATCGTCCTCCGTTAACAGATTGAAGGGGCAGAAAATCTCATCATCATCGAACTCAAAGCCTTTGGCAGCTTCGAGCACTCGAAGGTAGTCCGAGTATGCAGGTGTTTGTGGTACATCCTCTTTCGGGCTGCGCTGAGCCTTGTTGTATTGCCGATGCGCATTTTGAGAAGACACTCTTGGCCCGCGGCGGCTTCGACCATGATGGCCGTGAGAATGGTGAGATTGCGACGAGTGAGTCGATGTGTACTGCTGTTGCATGCCGTAGTGATAGCTGGCCATGTTGTCGATGTGTCGAGTGTTCCAAAAGTCTGTGTTGTGTGTAATGGTGGAGTCGAGAACGGGAGCTGAAGCGAGAGATTACAGCAGAATAGGGATCATAACAAAGCCAGGTGTCCCGTGCGCAAGCGTGGCAAACTCCGTCTGAGCTTCAAAGGATACGTTCGCTTTGAGACACAAGTGCGGAGGATAATGGCGTTGTTGTCGTTCCGTTGCAATGGTCGTGTACACGGGCGCAAGAACGTCGAATGCAGTGTGGTATGTAAAGCCGGGTGCTGCGGAATGAGCAGAGGGTAGAGGGGAGAGTGGCCGGTTTCAAAGAGCTGGTGGTCAGGCAAGCCAGCCGCCACAGACTTCCACGCTAGCACAAAAGCACGCTTAGTCTCACACCCATGACATGGTAGCGCTAGACGTTCCCTGCGATTGCGAAATGCGTCGGCGCAGTCCACCACTCAGAGCAGATCGCGTTGCGACGGAGGCAGGCTGTGAGTCTCGAAGACGACCAACATGGGACAAGCTTCGTGTCTAGTGGGCTGGTAGCCATCGGCATCACCCTCGCGAACAGCAACCTGGAGGCACGCAGGAGATCGATTGTTGTCAATCATCGAACGAATCCTGTGTCCTCCTGTCCGCAGGCAGCGACTTCGCCATGCTTGTGCTGCGTGGTGGTGCGTTCATCTCGAGCCCGCTGCTTTCGTTGACCGATTCTGCATTGATGCCGCGACTTGCGCCGAGCGCAGACTTGCTCAAAGCTATGCTTCGCAGGGTTAGAGCTGTTTCTAGAGAGACAGCGCAGGATTCCGCCTACCCGCGTGCGTTCCCCGCTCGTGGCAGTACATAGTAGTCACCGCTCTTTTGGTCTTCGTGCGCATTGCTTCAAGTTGGATAATCACCGCTGTAGGACAAGACCAGTCGATTCTGCTCGCACTTCATTGCCTTGTCAACCCGCACACTTGCAGAAGATGAGATCTGGGGAAGCAAAGGGCCGCTGGCAGCGTTGAGCTGATCGTGCTGCACTCGTCACCCGATTAAACATGCACCTCAGGATTGCAAGGTTCGAGGCGCTCCGTCATCAGGATTGTTGCACGTTTCGAATTGGGAGGTTGTCGCCATGTAGATCCAAGATGTAGCTGCAAGGCGTCGAGCATCCTATTGCCATCGTCCGTTGGTCGCCGATGCGCACGCCGTGATGCGTACTATATCGATACACAGACATGCGCCGTAGGAACTACCCGATCGAACGACAACAGGGCTGAGAGTGAGAAGACGATGAGCCATCCCAGAATGAGGAGAAAATCAATGACAACTCGAAAATACTCAGCTCTGCAACTCAAAGAGCAGGACACATCCTGTCTGCTGCGATCCAGAAACAGCTTCAAAGAGCATCATTGCGTGGCATTGGAATACGACAGGGTGTAATAATGCCATGTCAGTCTAGGCGGCAAACATTGACTCGAGAGTGCCCCGAGTTGAGCACGAACACGCACGTTGTGCTGTTAAGTCTCTATCGGACAGGCCACCGGAGAAGTCCGCCTCGATGCGAAGTAGACCATTGTGGCTGTCATGGCATAAGAGCAATTTGTCACAATGACTTGCATCTCAGCTTGCTGGAGCCATGAATGAACAGGCATGTCCACGATCGACCCGAAGTGCTTAATGCCATGCGTTGCTGCATGCAGCATAACAGACTTGACCACGGATATTATAGCTTTCGAGCATGGGGTTATTTGCGCTGGACAGGACATTCACACGACAGTCGAGTCTTGAGTCTTTGAGGAAAAGGTGGCAGTGACTAAGCGCCGCTTTGCAGACTTCGTCCTTTCCTCGAACAAGCGCCAAGCCAAGTGCTTATCTTCAGCCCATCTTATGAATCTGTGAGGCCGTGACAGCATGACGGGGGCAGATGGTAGCCACGACGAAAGGAAAACTGCCACAGCAGCCAAGTTGACATACACTTTCCAATCCTGTAGCGAAAGTGTCTTCGTTATTCCAGCCATGCACTGGCATACTGTCATGATGGTGCAATATCCCTTATCGCAATAGATTTCACAGTTGTGTCGAGTCCTACGACTGCAAATCTCTTGAGATGTTCGAAGGATGTACTGTACTGTGATGGATTTGTGGATTACGCCCACACCAGCTCTACTCAAGCTCGGCCTAGAGCAATGAACCTATATATTATATTGGTAAAATCCAGCTCCACTATCCAATAGAAATCAACCAACGGCAAGGTGTCCGAGTGGTTATGGAGCTGCGTTTAGGTTACCTATGCATTCTCCGCAGTGGCTTTGCCTCGTGGGTTCGAATCCCACCCGTAAGTTTGCAGTGACGCACATCTTATTGCTCAATGCTGACTTCTGCCAGTTGTCATTCACTTGCCATGCAATTGAAGTTTCACCAAAGGTGTTATCAACCCTTCTTTTTTGATTTGGGGTTCGTAGTTAAGCGGTAGAGAATTTTCGGTTCGATCATGGGGCAGCGACGGGCACACAAGCTCTATAACATCAAGGGATTCTTCGGACAGCCTGAGGGTTGACGTACATCTGTGCCCAGTATAGCTTCGCAGTGCTGGTCATATCAGGAAAATGCGAGATCTGAGGGAGGAGATCGCGTTATACCGGCCAAGGCTATCAAAGGATGTACTAGAAGTCGCTCAACCATTGTTCATAGCTTTTCACGCCTTCGAGCTTTATGCCCTCCATCTCCTCCCGCACTCCAAGCATGCTGACTTTACCACCACCGCCTTCTTCGCCTTCGAATTGCCATCCCTCAAACAGTTTGTTTAATGCAGCCACAGTGTCCGATTTGTCTTCGATCAATAATGAGATAGCATCATATCCCCCGGCACCAGGCACCACTCCTCCAACAACGCCCGGAACGTTTTCGCATGCATCGAGAAGCTTGGTCTGGGCAGGAGGTTCAATAGGCACACCAGACTTCTCAGACATAAGGCGGATGAGCTCGCGGATGCGTGTCATGGTATTACTCAGCTCGTTATATGGGCCTTGCGTAGTCGTCTTCAGCTGCTCCGCTAGAGTGTGGTTGGCAGCGTCTAGGTCCTGCCAGATAACGTTGGCTTCCTCGGGCTTGTTCTTGCGCCAAGCGAGGACTTGCTTCACCATACCGGGAGTCTTACTGCCGCAGGAGACATCGCACATGACGAGTCTAAGGCCATCTGCGATCTTGGCAACGTCCTTGCGGATCTCAGTATTCCATTTGATGCCATGGTGATTCTCATCGATAATGTCTCGAAGCTCAGTAGCGAACTTCGGCACACCTGGCTCGGCATGACTTGAGAGCAGGTCAGGAGAGAAGCGTCTATACAGGCATGTACCATATACAGCAGACGCCACATCGAAGCCAGAACCAACCTTGCCTTGCGCTGCACAATGAGCAGCTTGGGCTAGATTATGCAGGCGCTTCTTGCCGGAGTCTGTCTCAAGGTCGAACTTCGATATGGGCAAGTAATATGTCAACAGTGCTGCAGTGACAGACGTGACCAGTGCTGCCGATGAGCCCAATCCAGTTTTCGGAGCCTTTGCAATCGGCAGAGCAAAGTTGTGGAAGCGTGGATTTGATTCGGATATTCCGTTGGATATATCAGCTGGCGTGGAGTAGTAGTCGTTGTCGGCCAAGATCGTGATTGCTGCTGGCTCGATGTGAGGGCCGACTAGAGTGGTGATATAGCTCAAAGCGTAGCTCAGAGTCGTCTCGATAAAGACATTGCGATTCAGGTTGAGGTCTGCATCTCTGTATGAGCACGTCCCAGTAAGTTAAAGCCGTCTCAACATGAAGAAGCATGCATGTCACACGAGATTCATGCAAGTTGGATGCGAACGATTGGTGCATCGTTTTGACAGACACAAGAAAGGCAGCGATTTGCTTGAAATAGCATAGCAGGATCGATGACTTACACTCTCAACTGCGTGACTTCAGTGCCTCCATCTCTTTCAGACCGGCGATAGCCATACTCCCAAACGGCATCGAGGAATTGTGGCGACCGGACAGTGATCTCATTAAGAACAATGCCATTGCTGGTCGGAATGTCTTCAATTAAGACATGTATACGGGCGTCCAGTCCAAAGACCAGTCCTGTATGAGCACGATCAAGCACCAGGTATCCTCCTGCCAGCAGGACTTTGCCTGGTGCCGATACGGCTACCTGTCCACGAGAAGCCATCCAGTCGGGCGACTGCTCGGACCGGCCGACACGGAGACGGAGGCAAGGGGAGTTACGGTCCGGTTCCTGACGAAAGCTGGTCAGCTGCCAGATCCCAAAGCAGAAGGGCCCTGGTGCGCTAGCGAATTCTGCGGAGAGGCTCTTACAGGTGTCGTTGAGGGCAGATTACTGCTCGAGTGGCCTCGTTTCTTGCTGGCAGACGGGCTGAGGATCAGGAGGGCAGATGACTTGGACAAGCAGCCTTGCTGCCTTACGGATCCTGCAGACAGCTTCCCCGGCGGTCGAAGTGCTTCGATTATGGAAGGAGCCAGTAGAAACAGCCCGGCATTCGTATATCCGGATAGTCCGTGGACCGTGGCGGGAGCATGCAGAATTAGCTCGCGGTCTATTCTCGCTGAAGAGAAATATTAGGACTCTGCACGCGAATGCGATCTGTTCTGGTAAGGCGCAGATTCCCGAAGATGCGCAGTAGTAAGTACGAACGCGTCACAGACTGCCAGGCATCTCCTTTTGGTGAGCACAGCTTGCCTCAGTAATTTCTGATAAGATTCGATCAAATCTTGGAGTCCACGCAGTAAGCCAAGCATTGCTGATGTGAATCATTACATATCTTGCGCATCAAATGAACCTGCACCCTCGCTGTTTTCTCAGACTCACCGTATGTATGTTCGCAATGCATGTATCGCCACTCATCACGCGACGCGCTGACACTCCTTCCTCCAGTCCCGCCCTTTGTCGCTGAAGCGCTCCTCGGTAACCTGAATGCCTCTTCCAAAGAGCGGTCTTCACTTCACGCGTATCGCCGGATCGGCCATCAAAAGTTTCTCCCACGGTTACGCCCAGACAGTCGTTGCCGCCTCCCAGTCCTCCTACGCTGCCCAGAATGCCGCAGCAGATCTACCACTCGCGGACACCTTGATTGGGCGCTTCCGTAAGAGTGAGAAGAACCGACTTCAAAATGTCTACAACCACATCGAAACGTCACGAAAGGCCAGCTCTACTGCTGTGTCAAGTGCTAGACCGGAGACGAGCCATCAAGAGGACGGACTAGACAAGTATTTCGATGCCTGGCGCGAGAATCAGCGTAATGAAGCAGGTGCAAAGAGCTGGCAACAATTCCAGTTCGCGCGAACGATTGAGTGGCAACCTCCTTCGGTCGTTCCCACGCATACCCAGGAAGCATCAGATGCAGTTGAAGTCGAGGACTGTAGAGGTGAGGAACTTCGCGCACCAAGTTTGAAGAGGTCGTACACAACAAGCGCTCTTGACAACTTTGGCAAAGCGTTTAGCAACGATGAGACTGCAGAGGCTATTGCGCTCGAGCAAGTGAACAATGCGATCGCCGAGGAGATTTCAAGAGCGAAGGAAGAGTCGGATGATGGCCTTACGATCAGAGCGAAGTCGCCTTCCGCAACCTCACAGCTGGCCGAGTCGTTCGAACTTGATCTGCAGTCCGATAGCCCAGCGACCGTGTTCTCGCCCAACGAGAGCTTCTCCAGTGCTGAGTCGGTGGAGAGTGATCCGTACACAGAACAGTTGGTTCGGTTGGCCGAGAACAAGCAGTACGCAGATATTCCATCCGTATTCCAAGGCATGCTGCGCGCTGGTGTGCAGAAGCCATCTCAGGCAGCATACCGCGCGCTATTGAGCTCTGCCATTGAACTCACGCATGGCAAGCATCAAAAGGCGCCCAGGGCACTGGAGGTGTACTCTGATATGCTTAGACGGAGGGTTGTTCCAGATGCAGCAACCTATGCTACCCTGATCGAGCTTCTCTCTGCAAGAGCATCTGAGTCTGTTGCGATGCGCAAGGATCTGGAGCAACGACTCACTCGCTATGGAGGTATCGAGGAGCCAGGCAGGTACATGTTCCGATCAAGCCAAACCGAGGCCGCAATCGTTGCAGAAGACAGCTCACTTTCCATCGCGCTGAAGATGTTCGAGAGAGCCACCGAGCAATCCTCCAAGCCGCTGTCAAGTGAAGCCTGCGCATGCCTCGTGATTGCGACTGCCGAGCAGGGGCGCACGGAGGACATGAACCGCGTATACGAGTACATGGAGCGACACTCACTTGAGCCTCTTTCAACCATTTATGCTCCCATGATCACGGCATACGGCATGAACGGTGACCTACGCAAGGCTGTTGAGACTTACGACGAGTACAAGAACCTTGCTATTGCTAACAACGCAGGCGAGAATTCCATCGCTCGGGTCGATGACTTTGTCTATGCTGCTGTCATCAAAGCATACGGTTCTGCAGATAGACTCAAGGGAGGTCTCAAGTTCTTGGCAAGCATACAATCCGGCATTGAAACCCCGAAGGAACTCGAACAACTACGCGAGACCGTTGCCTTGGACGCGCTTCTGCCGTTGGCACTCAAGGACACCACTTTCCGAGATGCCTTTGAGCTGACGAATTCGCTTACGGGACGAGCATACACTTCTGCGCTTGCCAAGATTGTATCAACAGCTGCTGATAACAACAACCCGGAAGTCAGCAAGAAAGCATTCGACACGCTTGCGCAACACTCTCGTGACCTGGCCGAGCCCAGTATCGCACTTCTGGCTATGCACATCCGCAACGCAAATCCTGATGCTGGTGAGCATTTCTGGCGCATTATGGAGTCTGCTGCTGTCGACCTTAGGTATATCGAGCCTACCACAATGCGTGCTGTAGCACTTGTTAGCGTGGGGCATGCCTTACGTGGTCTCCGAGACGGTCGACGGATGTTTAGTCGCATTCGTGAGACGCAGCCAGAAAGCCTTCAAGCCGAGGCTGTGAACCACATAGATGAGGCTATCGAGCTCATCGGCACCTTCGTGCTGAAGAGCCCGACAGCTGTGCCGCCTGAAGCCAACCTGGAAGTCCTTCGTATGATGACCGAGAATGGTACTTTTGTAGCGCCAATCGCAGAGCATATCGTGGCACGTCTTGGGCCGCAGGAAATTGATCAGCTTGCTCAAGCTGATCTCGAATTCATGCTGCGCCTACAGGGTAGCATGATACTCGAGGAGATGTCTGCCGACATCGCTGGACCTGCTCGATTTGGTTGCTTGCTACAGAACCTGGTCGGCAAGCGCTTCATGCCTTCTGGCGAGACTGAAACGATCATCGAGAAGACTCTTATCAACATCGATCAAGCTGAGTTGTCGAGACTCTGGAACAGCTACCGTTACCCGACTACGCCGGTTGTATTCCAGCCGTCTCCATTTACGCCAGTAGTACCGTTCCAAGCACAGGCACCCATCGAGGACAGCTACGATCCGTATGCTCATCGCACTGATGACAAGGGCTCCCATGTCATCAACGATCTTCTCGACCGACCGCACAATCGTCGTTTGAACGAGGCACTGAGCAAATTCCGCAACATGCGTCGCGTCGGTCGTGTGCCGAAGATGTTCACTTACGGCAAGCTTATCGAGGCGGCCGCAAAGGAGAACAATCTTCATCTCGCTCACGAAGTTCTCGAAATGGCTAAGCAGGATGTCCCTTACGATGCTCGATACCGCGTTGTTCGATTTGGCTGGCAACAAATTCTCGACCACATGGTAGCTGGATGCCTCAACATTGGACATCGTGATCTTGCTGCTCGCTACCATCAGGAAATGCTCGATATGGGCTTTGCACCGTCCGCCAATACCTTCGGCCTATACATCACCACCTTGAAGGAGAACACCAAGACTTTCGACGAGGCAACAGAAGCTGTCAAGATCTTCATTCGCGCAAAAGCAGAGGGCGTCGAGCCATCGTCGTTTTTGTACAACGCGCTTATTGGAAAGCTTGGTAAGGCTCGTCGCATCGATGACTGCTTGTTCTACTTCGCTGAAATGCGTAACCTGGGTGTTCGCCCAACCTCCGTCACGTATGGTACTATCGTCAACGCTCTCTGCCGTGTCTCGGACGAGAAGTTCGCAGAGGAGATCTTCGAGGAGATGGAAGCCTGTGCAAACTACAAGCCGCGCCCGGCACCATACCACTCTTTGATGCAATTCTTCCTAAGCACGAAGCGCGATCGCAGCAAGGTTTTGGCTTACTACGAGCGCATGCGAAAGGAAAACATCGAGCCTACCGTGCACACCTTCAAGCTGCTTATTGATACACATGCCACTCTCGAACCTGTCAACTTGCCAGCTGCCGAAGCGGTTCTTGAGGACATGAAAGCTAGTGGTATTCAGCCTGAAGCTGTCCACTACGCCTCGCTGATCCATGCCAATGGTTGCGTCCTGCATGACATGAAAGCTGCTCAGTCCCTTTTCGACAAAGTCATCGCCGAGGGTCAGATTCGACCACAAGCAAACATGTATCAGGCTGTCTTCGAGAGCTTGAACGTCAACCACCGTTCTGCCGAGTGCGAGCCGCTTCTGCGGGATATGAAGGCGCGTGGTGTTGATTTCACACCTTACATTGCGAATGCCCTCATCCATGGCTGGACCTTGGAGAAGAATGTCACTAAAGCGAAGGAGGCTTTTCAGCATGTGCCAATGTCTCGCCGCGAGCCGAGCACGTACGAAGCTATGGTCCGCGCATATCTGGCAGCGGGAGATCGCAATTCTGCCAAAGGCGTCGTTCACGAAGCACTCAGCCGCGGTTACCCAAGCGCTGTCGCGGGCAAGATCGCGGAGCTCGTTCGATAAACTTGTCGTTTTACACTCTTCTTAGCTGGATCGATTTTCTTTTGTCTGTCATGGCATACACTTATACACAACGCATTGACGGTCGTTAGCGAGGAGTTCTGGCGCTTTATATACAATCACAGCCTAAGTGCTGGTGCCGGGATGAGGATTTTTGACCAGCCGCTGCCTGGACGCCACGCACTCGCCTTCCTCGCGCCTACACCAGCCCAGATCGCCCCCTCCGTATAAGCTCGCGCCTATGCTAGCCTAGATCGGGGAGGAGGTCCAGTTGCAGCACGAGCGGCAATTGCTACAGAGTATAGTGGACACCGCCGTCTGTAGGCTCTCTCTTCCGTTATCTCCTCTCTTCGCTACTATCTCACCTCAACACTCGTCTCCATTCGACTCGCAATGGATACCCCAACACCGCTGGGGTATCAACGCACGGAAGCCGGGGGAAAGTTACCGGCGGCTGGTTTACGCAATCTTGGCCCAAAACCTCTGCAACTCCTTTACAAAAAACCCCATTTCCTTTGTGAACTCCTGAAAAAACCTGACCATAGCCATTCATTCCCTTTCCTAGTAGTTATCTTCACTACCTTCATCACCATCCTCTAAAGCCAGCAAGAAAGCTCCTTATGAACTGCTCACATACATCACCAAAACCTTCAGACCTGTGGTTACCATCGACATTCATGTGGCCATGAGCAAGCTGCTAGGGACCACACCTACAGGACACAATTCTCAAACAGGAGTTTCACAAACGACTCGACCTATGCACCGTAAGTCGTTATATTAAGATATAATCGCGTAGTAAAATAGTAAAGTC
>KZ106765.1:107702-125595 GCA_000504385.2 Exutisphaerella laricina CBS 326.52
CCTATGCACCGTAAGTCGTTATATTAAGATATAATCGCGTAGTAAAATAGTAAAGTCGAAGCTAAAAACCGTATACTACTAAAGGTCGCAACATTTGCCCTTAGACGCTTCGCCATGGCTCGCTCTACTCTCGCTTACTTCCGATTGGCTGATACTACTAGCAGTACGAATCTAGACTAGCAAGCAATCTTGTTTGGATATGACATCACGTAGAGCCATGCGAGAAGCGTCTGAACCTGAGATAAGCACGTTGATCGTCGAGATATCATGGCTCGTTTCAAATTTGGAGAGAGCGTGTCATACTCGCGACATGCGAAGAACCATGCTAAACTCTGTTCACCAAGCATGCTCTGTCCTCGATGACACACATCGGAACCTCGACAATGTCATGGACCCCTCGGACATATGTCGCCGTATCGAAGACAGCCTACGAGTATGTAAGGACGTTGTTGACCACCCGCGAGACAAATGTGTGGTCTTCGGGGCCATCTTCGGTTTCTGCTTGCTCAATTGCCCGTATGGACTTTGCGACATGAAAGCTCTCCAAACAAGATATCTTGGCTCCTGCCACGCATCGATGCGTGGTTATTGCGTGCTGTATGCCGTATTATCTGAGATGGACAATGACTATGCAGCGGCTGCTTCGGTTAACCTCGGCAACGTGCAGCTGCCGGCAGTTCCTGCTTGTGGTTAGCTCTCACAACGCGCTCAAAATGATGAGCATTAGCCGACGGCATCACACTGCGGCGGTTTGAAAGCGAGATCTTGTCGCTGTTCGAAGACTGTCTTGTAGCTGTATAGACCACGAAAACAACACCACTTACAACACTATGGCGCCCCAAGGAGCATTCGATACTGAACTCACTCGACGACTTGGCATCAAAGGTACCCATGCATAGCCATACCAACAAGGCATGATGTCGTCGCTAACCTCGTCGCAGTCCCGGTCGTGCAGGGAGGCATGATGTGGGTAGGCTATGCAGAGCTGGCGAGCGCAGTGTCCAATGCTGGTGGGCTGGGCATCGTAAGTATCCCGAGTCGCTCACTGCTGCAGCACTAACGCGTTGCAAGATCACAAGCTTGACACAACCCTCGCCAGAGGACTTGCGCAAGGAGATCCAAAAATGCAAGAAAATGACGGATAAGCCCTTTGCTGTCAATCTCACCATGCTCCCGATGTCCAATCCTCCTGATTATGTGGCATATGCACAGGTCGTGGTAGATGAAGGCATCAAGATCGTCGAGACTGCTGGCAATGTGAACATCAAGCAGGTGATCGCGAAGTTCAAAGAAGGCGGCTGCCAGATCCTACACAAGTGCACCACGATCCGACATGCTCTTGCTGGGGTCAAACTTGGGGTGGACTTCCTTTCGATCGATGGTTTCGAATGCGCTGGACATGTTGGTGAGACAGACATTCCCAACTTCATTCTGCTATCTCGAGCACGACAGACTCTGGGGGATGTTCCTTTCATTGCCAGTGGCGGCTTTGCTGATGGCTATGGTCTTGCTGGAGCACTTGCCTTGGGAGCTTGCGGCATCAATATGGGGACTAGATTCATGTGCACAATCGAAGCACCAATTCATAACAATATCAAACAATCCATAGTGGGCGCATCAGAGAACGACACGGCACTCGGCCTACGACGATGGAAGAACACGAGTCGATGGTTCAAGAACAAAGTCACAGACGAGGTGGCCAAGATTGAACGGGAAAGCACGAAAGGCGAGTTTGCAGAGGTGCAGCCACTTGTCAGCGGCCAAAGAGGCCGTCAAGTGTTCTTGAACGGCGATCCAGACTATGGGGTAAGTGGCAAGGTGAACGCCATAAACACGCGAGCTAACTTTGTGCCTCAGGTGTGGACAGCAGGTCTATGTATTGGTTTGATTCACGATATTCCGACTTGCGATGTGCTGGTCTCGCGAATCGAGAAAGAAGCTGTGGAGACGATACGAAAACAGAACTCCTATGTTAGGCCTCAAGCTAGATTGTAGGAGGCCAGCCCATGCTCTCGTATGCGATGAAATTCACGCTCAATATCAGAAGCTCTGTCGGCCCGCTACGTCAAGTCGACATTCCTCCGCTAAGTGGTTTGGATCGAGCTTTGCAGCATTTGGAACTGGGGGATGACCTGAGATCATATTTGCTGTCGACTCCCTCTGTATTTGGCTCGGTGCCGTTCGAATTGCAGGAAGATGAAATAAAAGCATTGCAAGCTGCCAGGAATTGGTACGTGCCGCACTGTCGTAAGAAGTGAAGCTGAGCGGGTGAGCAGAAAGTCTTATGTGTGGATCCAACACTGGCGTACAACGTGGCGTTTCTTGGCATTCGAAACTGTTTGGGTGGGAATGTAGCAGGAGGAGTTGCAGCAGCTTGGTATGCTCGTAGTCATTCCGTTGGCTCTATATTGAGTGATGCCGCCTATGGGATGCCGTCCAGCAGAGGAGGATCATTGGTAGTTCTAAGAGCGGGCTTACCACACGCGGTACAATGACTTATGGTTCGATTGCTGCTCGCATATTCATCGTTAAGGTCCTGCGTTATAGAGCTATGAGGTGAATATATGGCGTCGGATTCGGAGTTTGCCAGACCTGCCATGGCAGGTGGCAGAGTCTTGTTGACTCCACATTGATCATCTAAGTTAGTTAGAGGTGGCCGCTCAGGTAGTTCTAACATTCACTAGCGTACGGATGTGAAGGCCCAATCAGCGGCATTTGTACTAGCTCACTCCAGCATTTCTCGAGAACAGGAACAGAAGCTCTCGAGATGACGACCAATGTTCATATTGCGACGTCTACCGGCGTGCACATCCATCACCATCGCTATCACACCGCCACGGCCATTGTATGGTATGTCGCAGAAGCGAGCATTCAATGAAGGCAGACGGCACTTCAAGAAGAGCAACAAGAAGCAAAAGACCGCAACACTCGCCGAAGGGTCAAATGAGGAAGTGCTGTTGGCAGATGTGCGAAATTTGCTGAAGGATGTGAAGATTACCGAAGCAAGGACGGGAGATACTGCGATACTGCCAGAGATCCACGACGAGATAGATGTCACCATCTCAGAACTATCGTCAACAGGCGATGGTCTGGCAGAGAAAGACGGGCAAGTATATGTCGTCCCTTTTTCTGCTCCCGGCGATGTTGTTACTGCACGAGTATACAAGCATTTCGAAGATGAGTCGTATACTCTCGCAGACTTTGTCAAAGTGTGCCAGGCTGGAGAGCTGCGAACACAAGACCCGAAATGTCCTTACTTCACCCAATGCTCAGGTTGCCAATTTCAGCACATGTCTTATGACGATCAGCTAGCGCACAAAAGGACGATTGTAGAAAAGGCGTATCGCAACTTCTCCAAACTGCCGGCTTCAGATGTACCAACAGTAGGCGATACGATCGGATCCCCTTTGCATTACGGCTATCGTACGAAGCTTACACCACATTTCGATGGTCCCCCTGGAGGAAGAAGAGACAAGAGGCAAGGGAAGCAAGTCACATGGCCGGAAGTGCCGCCCATAGGCTTCATGAAGAAGGGCACCCGGAAGACAATGGACATCGAGGATTGTCCGATTGGCACAAATGCTGTGAGGATGGGCATGAAGAGGGAGAGGAAGAGAGTTGCCGAGACCATCAACAAGTATCAGAAGGGCGCCACACTGCTCTTACGAGAGAACACGGCCCGAATACAGAAGCAAGCTGGCATGATTGAAGAGGACGGACAAGCTGATGCACGGGATGAAGTACTTGAAGATCGTGGTGCCTTTGTGCACCGCAAGACATGCATCACCGACCACAAGCAGACCGCAACCGAATACGTGGACGACTATCGCTTAGACAATCCGGCCGGTGCATTCTTCCAGAACAACAATTCTATTCTGCCAGTCGTCACGCAGTACATCCGCGACCACATTCTCGACAAGTCACCTGTACCCGAAGACGCCCCACAGATTAAAAACATGATCGATGCGTACTGCGGTTCTGGCTTCTTCACCATAACTCTTTCCAAGATGTTCCACAACAGCATCGGCATAGACATCTCGGCACAATCGATCGACTTCGCAAGCAAGAATGCAAAGCTCAACGACCTACCCGAAGACGGAACGCACTTCATCGCAGCAGACGCTAACGCACTCTTTGTATCAGTTGACACGAGAAAGTTTCCACCAAGGGAGACTGTGGTGGTCATCGATCCTCCTCGGAAGGGATGCGACGAAGGCTTCATCAGACAATTGCTGGAGTATGGACCCTCGAGGGTATGCTACGTAAGCTGCAATGTGCACACACAGGCTAGGGACGTGGGCTGGCTTGTTGGTGGTCTGCCCGGCAGCGGTGACAAGGACGAACTCGATGGACTTTACGAGATCGAGAGCTTGCGAGGGTTTGATTTCTTCCCTCAAACGAGCCATGTCGAAGGTGTCGCTATCCTCAGGAGGAAGGCGAAGAAGCAAGAAGTAGAAAGTGCTTAAGCTGTCTCCGGCTCAGCAGTGAAAGGGATAGCGGAACGATGGTTCGGGTTACGTGGCACGAGGCTACGAAAGGCACAGTAGCAGACCTGCCTAGAACTTCAGCTGCAGATATGTCTCTGTCGATGTGTCTGCCAGCGTTTCCGCACGATATAGGACGTGTCGGTGGGTTCAGGCCGCGCGACACTGACCACTACTCATGACAACTCAGAGTCTTCGTTGATCATAGTCACTTCACTCAGCTTGTGCGCGGAAATCTTTCATCGATCTGCTTTCACAGGAACCGAAGTAGCCATCGGAGATGTGGTTGGTAGCCAAGCGTGTTGGCTCGCTCGTTTGAGATCTCAGTTGGTGTGAACAACGGCAAGGTCGCTGCGACTTCAACGACAGAGCAGTCTATGTTACTCCTGCTCTACACTACGCCAGCTTTCCCGGCACAAAAGGATGCCCTGCTGTCAATCCGCCACACACGGCCCAGGCCTGCCCATTGACATAACTGCTCTCATCACTTCCCAGGAATAAAGCCACGCGTGCGATCTCGTCCGCTACACCACCCCTCATCAGTGGATTCAACTGCCCAATCTTGTTCTCCGTGCCTTTGGCTCGCGCCATTTCATACATGGGCGCCGTCATACCAGTCTCGATGATACCCGGACAAATCGCGTTACACCTAATCCCAGTGCCACTCAACTGATAACAAGTCGTCTGCACAATACTCACCACGGCCGCCTTGCTCGCCGAATAATCCGTCGCTCCAGCATTAGACCTCAACCCCGCCGATGAAGCAGTCCCAATAATGCTCCCTCCCGGAAATTTCTTCTCCGCACCAGTCTGCAGCATCCCACGAGCACCATGTTTCACTGCCAAAAACACAGACAGCGCATTGATCCTCATCGTATCCATGAAATCATCCGCAGAACTGTCGAGCACGCTCTTCGGCAGGACTGATATCCCCGCGTTCGCGAAGAAGATATCTAACCTGCCATACCTCTCCAATGCATCATCAACTAACGCCTTGACATCCGCTTCATCCCCAGCATCGACTTTCTTGCAATGGACCTCCGTCCCAGGATACTTTTGATTAATTTCCCTCTGATGAGTCTCTAGATTGTCGGTATTCAAATCGCAGATGTAGATTGCTTTGGCTTCGTTGTTGGCGAAATGGTGTGCTGTCGCTCTGCCTATGCCCAAGGGAGAGTTGGCGCCCGTGATGATGATGACTTTGCCTTTGACGCGAGGACCTTTGGAGTCGCCGGCTATGGTGGGGATTGTTGGGATGTCTTCAAAGGTGCCGGTGCTTCGAGGGCGGTTGATGAGGTGCTCGCTGAGGGCTTGCACACGTTTGCGTGCGGCAGAGGTCATGGTGATAGTAATGTAGTGCTCTAGACTTACTGTGATGAGAGATGAAGCGTTGCTACAGAGTCGGTTGTTGATGCGAGCTGTGGTCGTCACCCCAGAGTACCTGCTGGGAGCCCTGCAATGCCGAGGCAGACGGGCCAAAATTTACGCGACATGTACGCCACTAAGAATGGCCTACTGCTTACGATGCCCATGCTCTGGAGGTAGTTACGCCAGACGTGCCAGCAACGACTTTGTAAGGACGCCGATACTAAGGTGAACTCGATTGCAGGCGCTGGAATGGCCATTCTGCTTTTAACACGAACACTCGGCGTCCATCATCTCGTGCTCATTTCAACGCCAGTGCTGCACAGCATTGATTGACCGATACTCGAACATCCGTGAAGCATCCGTGGTGGTTGCTGGCGCCACACCAAGAGGCAGGCTTGACTGGCAGAGCTTCATGCCACTGGTTGTATACTGCTGTTCCTGCTGGTTGTTAGGGATTTCGTGCATCACCGCCAGCCGGTTATAGTGTTCCAACAGGCAACAACGCCTCGGGCCCCTCTTCAATGTCGCATTTGTCTGAGAGCCAACCATGGTACCCACCGCACCTCCACGGCAACGAACGACTGTGTCGAGCACGGTAGATGGACAACGTGTGGTTTCTGCAGGGCCGCAGGCACATGCGGGGATGAACCAAAGTGTGCTTCCTCACGCTCTCAGAACAGGTAGGCATCGAAGTGACCGAACATGGCCGAATGGCAAATGGTAGCGAAGACTGCCATCAGTCAGGTACATTCCCGTTGTTGTTGACTGCACAGCGTTCGTGTCAGGCATGTCTGCATGAAGGATGAGGTGCAGAGATGTAGCACAACTTCCTGCGCATGGCCCATCGCATTTTTGAAGCATCGCCATGTTCATCGGGGACCGAGTCCGTCCAGTCTGTAAGGTTTACTGGGCAGCAGCATTCATCGCCGTACGGGTGTGTACTATCACTTAACTAAGGCGGCAGAACCTTTCAATAGTCGCTGGCCTTTCCGGCTGCCTACGGTCGGCAATTTCGCCACTGGTCGTGTCCCCTCGAATATATTGGTAGTAGCGGCCCGCTAGAAAGCAAAGCATGTCACATGGAGGCAAGATTTCGCTGTGTGCACGTGAGGAGTTCTTGTGATGCTCGGTAAGGAAGTCCAGAACGTGGCCGTACCGAAGTCGGGGTCCTAAGCAATATTCAACGTTATGCGGCACTCTCGAACGCCCTGGACGCCTCCTCCCACGTAGATGGCTCTGTGACAGCCTTCATGTCGAGGAGGACAGCACTTTCTACTAATTAGCGGTGACACAAGCCAATGTTGACGCCGTGCAAGCTGATTGCAAGATTGCGTTGTCAAGGATGTCGTGGGTTTCGTGGCTCCTAGTCTAGTCTAGGCGGCAAGAGGACGAAAAAATGGTGCGCGATCGTCACGGCTCTCCCGCCCAAGTCCAACCTTGAATAATACATCAAGTGCTTCCTCCTTGCGGCGGCATCAAGCGTCATCCTGGTTCGACTATACCTGCCTTTGCCCGCTGCATCGTCATATCTTGCAGGCATAGCTTCCTCTGCGAAGGGCCCTACGCAAGCCGTACTCGTCCGCAGCCAGACGATCTGCGCGTGTGAGCCACGAACGACCACCATGCCAAGCAGTCCTTCGTGCTTCGTCAAGCAGAATTGCGTCGTGGCGCTGTTTTGCCTCCAGTGAGACGCAGCCAAATGATCGGTGAACTACCCAAAGTGGTTTGAGAGCAGTACGTGGATCTGGTCACCTGCAGGGGCTCGTGGAGATGCGACTTGCGCGGGCCGAGAAACCATAGACCCTTCGGTCCCTTCGCGTGGTGTCTGAGTGACCACGGTAAGGGTTTGTTCCAGAGTGGGAGGGGCCTGTTATGGCTTGTTCCTCATTGCATTTGTATCGTGTCTTCGCCTCGCAGGCGCCGCTTTTTGGTCGCAACTCTCTTCCCAAGCACTCTCGTGTTGCTATAGCTATACGATCGATCTGCCGCCATACATTAAATCATCCAAGCTCGACGACGATAGTCACGACGCATACAACGATGACTTCTTCCAAGTTTATCGAGATCCTCGACACCTCAGACGCGCCATACTCGCAAGCCAATGTCAGCCTCGACGACGTTCTGGCAGAGACTCGCAATCGATCTCAATCACAGACAAGCCTGAGCAGCAGCGAGAGGTCTAGCTCTTCAACATCGACATCGCGCACGAGCACGCTGTACAGCCAACCTGTTCTGCAAGTCGAACAGGTCAAGACTAGATTGCGAGGCTTCTCGATCAGAAAGAACAAGTCATGAATGATGCACAGCGATTTAACCAAGCGGATCACCGCAGAAACCTGGTGCAACCCACGGGAACACAACACTTAATGTCTTACGATGCACGAACGAACGATGATGCAATGAGCGACGAAGCGTCCAACAATGATACCCTACAATCGACATTCTTTGCTCAAAGCACACAGAGACGAAAAGGAATTTGCGCAACACGACGTTCAACGTCATCTCGAGGCGCCAGGAGGCATGCTTCTGGGAAGACGACATGTGCGTACTCGTCAAGAGACCAACTCGTACAATTCCGTCGTGAGGCGTTCAGAGTCTGACCACGGAGAGGAGACTGTCCTTGGACGTAGCCGCGAAGCCGCAAATACGATGCTGCATGGTCGACGATCGTGATTTGTGGTCAGCTGCCACGACGCAACACAGTCATCACTTGTCAGCTCAGCACTATTCATGGACAGCTAGCAGTTCGACTAGCACTGTAGTAGTCGTGTTGGCGGGGGGGGAGGGGGGGGGTTGACTTGGTCGCGCCGACTGCGGGTCGATTGTACGTACAGTAGATGGATGCACTCGCGGAAAAATGTCAAGACGACGTCACTCAAGTAACCAGGATGAAATTGCTAGCCATGTTCTCGAAGCTTGTGAGCAAGCCAAGACCCGGCGGAAGCAAGAAGCAGGAAAGAATCTACTATTGCGGACCACAATTCATTTCAGCCCCTTGATCCCTGATCTCAACTAAGTTAAAGCAATTCTGATTGTTTTTCATCTCATCTCATCGAGTGTCGTTGCGTGCATCGAGCCCCGATACCACAACTGCCGTCTAGTATGCCACGCTAGTTAGTCTGCGGGAAAAGCTCTTGCAATCCTGAGGATCGACCTTTGCTTCGATCTTCTACTGTCTGTTCTACTAGCATTCGTGACTGCACAAACGGCTCCACCGTGAGTGAGCCTTTGGCCACCAAACAAGCTGCAATATTCGCTCCGGAGAAATACCTACAACGAAGGTGTCTCTGCGGCGTTTCCTGACCGCTTTCAATAATCATAATGACCGCTGTCACCAACGCATCCCAGCCTTAAATGGCGACGATTGCCCAATTCGACAAGCGGTCCAGACAACACATCGTCACGCGCTACAGCAGATCGCGTAATATACATAATAACATTGTTTCGGCTCTTCTTACTCACTATTCTGATTCAGCAGTATGCCGGCAGCCGATGACTCGATGAACACGGCGTCACAAGCACTCTTGCGCGTCGTTCGCATCACCTCCGATGCGAGTTTGGCGATCACTGCGCAAAAAACGAACGCGCGTCTTGGGATATAGAGACTGCATTATTTATCACCAGGTTTTTCCCTTTTCCGGGACTTGTCCTACATTCCTCCAGAAACGTCATCCGTGGTGACGTCTTTCTTGCATGCCATGCGATGCGATCGGAATATATCGGACAGCCAGCACCCCTGCTTCCAGTACCTTGCACTGCCCCGTGTGAGAGGCACAAGAATATCATATTGTGTTCTGAAACTGTCAAGGCGGAGATGTTTCATGCTCGACGTCTACCACACCTATGGAAGATAGGTACCCCGGGTAATGTTCAGCCTTCTCCCTCAGCCACGTCTTTTGCTCGCTCCGCAGACGAGACTTGAAAATGACATTTAACACGTCGGCTGTATCCGCAGAGTGCCAACCTGCAGCTAGCGGATAATACACCTTCCACGCCGCGACCCTCCAGGCGTCCGCTGGGTGCAGGCAGTGGCTGACTGCCGCTTCATACAAGCGCTCCATGAACTTCCGGTGAATTCGCGTCGGAACATGCTGCGCTCGCCATAGCTCCCACGCGTCCAACCACTTCCTGCGTGCGTTTGCCCGTCGCTCCAGCTTCATCCGATCGACTTCCTTATCGGCAAAGCCACTAATCACCTCTTGCAAGATCAAGTCCCTCTGCTTCTGCCCTGTCCCACGCTTGGGCGGGCCTTCAACAACTGCCCGCAGAAGCAGCAGCCCCACCGGCTCTGACGTCTCTCGCCACTCCTTCCAGCTCATCTGCCACTCCTGCGGGGATTCTCCAGGACCGATGGCACTCCCATCAAACCTATGCGCACAGGTACTCACGCCTTGGTAATCTTCCTGGTAGGATATGGGAGGGAAGCTCACGAGAGGCTTGTTGTCGTCGATGGGAAGAACCCCACGTGGACCGTAGCCGTTGGAGCGCGCTACATCGTCCCAAAAATCTTGCAGTGCCGGCGTGTTGATATGCTCTTGTGGCGGCACACGTATCCCACCGTATGTACCGCCTGCAGTGTAGTCATGGTCGGAGCGGCGTGGCGAGGCATCAGGAACTAGCGTTGGTACCCTTTCTCGATTCCTTTTGGTGCTGCGATTCGCCCCTTTACGCGGACGATGCTGTACTTCTGGGCTCTGTTCGTGGTGGCTGGCCGTTGGATCTCCGAGCTCCGTTGCCTGCGATGGATGGTTTCGTTCAAATGATGGTGCTGCAACGTCTTGCACTCTCCGTGATCGCTTTGGTGCCTTCCTGAGGCCATGCCGTGATTGTGATAAACGAGCCCTTGGACTGCCTTGTGCTGTTGCCATGGTGTAGTATCATCATGTTGACAGAGTTTGTGCTCTCCCGTATGCGAAATGGTTGGAAAAGTCACTCCCGTGGGCCCGGACATGGGCTGCTGCACATGGCAGCGCTTTTTTCTTTGACAAACGCTGGAGAGAATGCAGGTCGCGGAACAAAGAATCCATTCCAAGACATGGCTTCGAGCGGAGGGGGTTATTCTTTTTGTCTTGGACAAAGGATTAGACCTAGTCATGCACGAAATTTGAGCTAGAGTGGTCGCGGCATTATCCTGGGGATTGAGCGCGTTGCTGTGCCGTTTGGCTTCTCATGTGCAGTTGTCCGATAGGATCTTGCATACTAGAACTACCATACAGGAGGGTTCGACCTCCGTAGCACACGAGCTATCCTACCAAAAAATTTCTGTTGTCATTACTATATCCAGAAGCCGTGTTCGAGCGTCGTGATAGGCGGGTAACTATTTGCTGTCTCTGAATGAGCACGAGCGGCGCAAATATCAGTGCAGTGTGGCCAACCAAACATAGCAAATGAGGAAGCTAAGTTAATAAACAGTAAAGTTCGGAGGACCACCCGAAGGGGGGAGGGGAGGGGGCAATGCGAAAAGGATCATTGCGAGATCGATTAGCTCGTGTCACTTCATTGTCGCAGTATCAGATGCTTTTCGAGCCGACACTCACAGACCTGGTATTTCGGGGTTTTGTGCATGAGACACGAAGAAGTATGTATGATTGATCGAGCTTCGAGGTCGAGCCCGAGGATGATCTGCGTCGTACGGATTTCGCCAAGCTCTCAGCTTCGAGACACCGCCTACCCCACCGCCCCCGCTGCCTAGCAGCAACAACGTGCCAGCGTATATGATGTAGTGCAGATAGTCATGCGTCCAGGGAAGTCGCTATATCCAATCAGACACTTGAAGTCTTGTCTTCGGACTATCATCTTGCTTGCAGGATCCTTCCCTTTTTGCCATATTTTTGCACCTCGGGTCACGCTCGCGCGTGGCATTGCAGAACGATTCAAAATGTCCCACAACGACTGGCATACCCCATCCAGCATAGCCTCCTGCTAATCTCTCTTCTCTTCGATGTTCTCAGCATCAGAGAAGCTGAATTGTTCACTTGCACTGCCTACTGCAACTTCTTCAACACTTCCACCCCAAGCGCAAGTACATCCTGAGTGTTCGACCTGCGAAGCGCCTCCTTCAGCGTTTCAACTCCACCCGCATCTCTAATGGCGTTCAGGCCCCTCTTGCCGACATCACCCGGTGCATTCAGCACGTTGAGCAGAATCGCAAACCCACGATGAACCATCTCGTCGCTCTCATCGTCGCACATACCGACTACAACGCTGATACCTCTTTCCTTGTCCAGCACAGCCGTGACAGCAGAGTCCCACTCCGTAAGCATAGCCAGCGCTCCACCAGCCGCCCGTCTTGCAGCCAAATCCTCCACGTCCGCGAGTGCCAACAGGATCTGCATGCGTCTTTTGGCATCGGCAGAGCCATCGGCGAATTTCGCAACGCCCGAAGGAGAAGCCATGAGATTGCAGACTAACTCGACGCTGGCGCGTTGGACGAGCGTGTTCGAGGAGAAGAGTAAGTCCTCGAGTCTGTCCCACGCGGTGCGAATCTGCAGATCTCGAGCGTTGTTGTCGTCCATGGAGGCAAGGTTCGTGAGTGCCAGCAAGCACTCGAAGGTCGGCAGTAGATCCCTTTGCTCGCTATCTTGGTCTTCTTGTTGTGAGAGCAGTGGGAACAGAGCGCTGACTGCTGAGGAAGCTGGTAAGGAGGTGGAGAAGACGTGCGCTGGGTTGACCGAGATCAGAAGCCGCGCTAGGGCATGTGACGCGTTGCGTTCGATAGTTGAGGCCTCAGCCGTTGACTTGTCGGTTTTGGCGATGCGTTCGCGAACCTGGAGCAGTAGCCTAGCAGCGCCTTGTAGGGCCATCTTGGAGCGATGTTTCTGTTCACGAGATAGGGAGAGTAGAATTCGGACGACCATGGCGATGTTGGTTGGTGAGCTGGTCTGTTTGCAGCATGCCACTAGAGCGGGCACGATATCGGCATCGAGGACTTTCTTGCAGCGTGCCGTGACATAGGAGTCGTTGTCCAAAGGGTCTTCGGGCGTCGGCTTCTGAGAAGCAGCGTATGCCTTCAGTTGTGTCATCTTCTTCTGCTCGGCAGTCTGTATTGGTCGGTACGAGGTTAGGTTCGCGAAGATTGTCAGACAGCCAAAGGCAGCACTCGAGCGCTCGGTCAGAGCGGCTACCAGACGCTTTAATAATTGCGCGTTCGAGGCAACGTCTTCCTTGACTTTGGGTTGCAGTGACGTGTATGCCAGACCCTCAACAGCTTGGTCGCCATCTCCGCCGACAAGTACTAGGTCCGCGAGCTTGGTCGTGATTTCGTCCTGCGACTCCGCATTGACGACCTTTGCGAGAACAAGTGCGGCCAACGCCTGATGCGTGCCACCGCGCTCTTCAGACAGGACCCGGAGCCAAGATAAGCAGTACCTATCGATGGCCTCACGGCACGACTTGTCCACACAAGCCGCGCTAAGTAATTCCAGGGCTGCTTGTTCCAATGTCTTGCTTTTCCTGTCTGATGTTAGTGGTTGGTACAAGGGAACACGGTTACGCAACGTAGAAACGAGGAAGCTCGCAAAAGCTGCACCGTGATGGCCTACCTCTGTCCTTGCGATGCAGCCTCGGAGTTCCTTTCGAGACTCGGCACTAATTGCTGCACAAACCCATCGGTCAGGAACAACTTTGCTGCTGTTGCCGGGAGCATTGGAAAGACAGCCGAAGCAGCAGAGAAGGCCACGATCAGGTCATCGTTAGTCTGCTTCGCGACTTTGTCTGCGAGATAGCGCGCGAAGAGTTCTTCGGCTTGATCTGGCAGCGCCTCGAGCGCCTTTGAGGTTGCCAACATTGCTTGACTTCGCAGCGTCGCTTCCAGCCGAAGGTCAAGACAGTCCATGACCACCTCGAGGACATCGCCATCGATGATCCCCCTGACATTGTCGGGCGCAACGGCCAATTGGCGCGCGATAGCTCGCATCACTCGATCTGGATGATGGACGTCTGTGTCGATGGTCTTGGCAACACACAGCCGGAACAGATCCACCTGGGCCGCGCTCTGCGCTGCTTTGCTTGGCCACACGGACGCATCGAGAGGTATGCTGGCAAGCGCCGTGAAGCTTTCCTCTCCACGCTCGTAGAAGCGGTCGAACAACACGTTCAGGCCCACCCGGAGAAACTCCTGGGCGATGCTCTTCTTGGCAGACGTGTTTCGCGCCAAGAGCGCGCCGGTCATGGCGTCCAGCAGTAAGCGCTGCTCTTGCGTGCGTTGCAACAGCACCTCCAGGATCTTGGCGGCCTCATCCTCTGGAAGCTGCCTGTGCCGCAAGGCAGACAGTGCCTTCTCGCCGTCCAGCTCCGGTCCGTGGCGCAGGTAGCTGCTCACGAGCCGAAGCGCGTCGCCGGTGTGCTCCTTCCGCTGCAAAGACCGCAACGCGTCTTTGACCCTCGTGTTGTCTGCATCTACACGGGACGCTTCCTGCAATGCCTCCAAGGCGGAGTGCAGGTTGCCACTGCTGACATCTTCCTCAGCTTTGACGACAAGCTGCTCCAGTCGTTTCTGGGGGTCCTGGGACGGCATCACATGTCATCCTTCCCGCATGTAGTGTTATTATGATGATGATGATTATTATTATTATGATGTACCTGCCAAGCGTGTTGTCCCCGTGTGAGAGGAGGGAAGATCTTGTTGCTTGGCGGGCAGGTGCAGATCCCTGTCCGAGCTCCATGGCTCCTTCCGCTTTCGTCATCGTCCGCGCAATACAGTACTAGACTACTGTACAGACGACCTGAGCAGTGCAGTACTACGATACCGCGTGATCGTTGCGCCATGTCTGTCTTCACGCACGTGGCATAGAGTGCGCAGCGGAGAGTGCAGCAGGCAGCGCGGCAATGGACCAATAATGCTGAGGAGGACCACGACGCCGAATTGAGTCCCACACGGGAGACGCCTGTTCGTATACGAAACCACGCAGCACACGCCCTGCCATACCGAGCTTCACCATGCCCGCGGGCTCCAGCAGGCCGTCGAGCCGCGTACGAGAGAACAGCGGTGCGCCCATCGATAAGCTCGACTACCACCCCGGCGGGAGACCGCTTCGGGCAGTGGAGAACGGACACGCCAGAGACGGCGAAAGCAGCGGGCGACAGAGCGAGGACAGAAGCTACGCGGGCTCGTTCTTCGAAGACATCGCTGAGGGCGTGGTGGAGAACGATCGCGAGAAGATGAGGCGGGAAGTCGTGCGATCCAGCAGTTTCGCCTGGGCGTTGGTCAATGCTCTGGGAGCCGGATCGATCACAGCATATTCGCTGTATGCACCGCTCTTTCAACGACGATTGCACTACAGTCAGCTGCAGGTCAACGGCATTTCCATCACCGCGGAGCTTGCCATGTATCTGCCCGTGCCGTTATGGGGCATGATGTGCGATCGCTTCGGACCTGGCCTGCCTTCGCTGCTTTCGGGCTGTGCCTTCGGGCTTGGCTATCTGCTTGCCGCCTTTGCGTACAAGAGCGGTCCACCACCGGAGCTGGGCGGTACTGGTTGGCCGTACTGGGCAATGGTTATTGCGTTCGTCTTCATTGGCAACGCCACTTCTTTCATGTATCTCTCAGCGGTGACCACCTGTGCCAAGAATTTTGGGCGTGGGAAGTACAAGGGCCTCGCGCTGGCATTGCCGATCGCATGCTTTGGTCTGAGCGGCATGTGGCAATCGCAAGTTGGCAGCCAGCTCTTGTCTGAGCGAAAGCCGGATGGAAGCAAGGGCGACGTGGATGTACATCGTTTCTTCCTGTTTCTAGGCTGCTTTCTGCTGTGTACTGGTATTATAGGCTTCTTTGTGCTACGAGTTGTCGGCGAGGAAGAGCTGATCGAGGACGCGATAGAAGAGCTGGAGCAGTCCGGCTTTTTGGAGGACAGCCAGTTCTTTCATCGAGCTGTGCGCGCACGAGAAGCTGAAGTCGGCTACGGCACACTGAGCGAGGAAGAATTCGACGAGATCCAGCGCAGAGCAGATGAGCAGAAAGCACGGCGTGAAGAGGAACGACGTATGAAGACATGGCTGCTAAATGCTGAGACGAGGCGCTTCCTCAACGACAAGACGATGTGGTTCCTGGCTGCTGGATTCTTCTTCGTTACCGGACCTGGTGAAGCATTCATCAACAACCTCGGCACCATCATCGACACTCTGTACCCACCTGTGACTGTACCAGAAGTCGGAACTCGAACGACGGCGGCGACGCATGTTTCCATCGTGGCCATCATGAGTACGGTTGCTCGCATTCTCACCGGCACTCTCACGGACCTGGTGGCGCCAACAACCGCACCAGGTCAGCATCGTCGCGGCCCACAATCCATGGTCAACAGCTTGGCATCACTACAACCAGCAGAGCCGAAAAGAGGTATTGAGATATCTCGAGTCACCTTCCTTATCACATTTTGCATTCTCATGTCAGTCGGCCAGATCTTCCTAGCTTCGGGCTTCATTCAACAGCATGGCGAACGGTTTTGGCTCGTGTCAGCATTCATTGGCGCCGGGTATGGTGCTGCATTCAGCTTGACTCCCATCATTGTCAGCGTGATCTGGGGCGTGGAGAACTTTGGCACGAACTGGGGCATCTGTGCTATGGTGCCCGCCGTCGGCGCAACCGTATGGGGACTCGTATACTCAGGGGTATATCAATGGGCAGCAGATCTGGATGCGGTCGAGGGTCAAGATGTCGTTGAAGACAAACTGTGCTATGGAACGAGATGTTATGCGAGCACGTTCTGGGGTATGGCTGTCTGTGTCTGGCTAGCTTGCGGACTGTGGTTGTATGCGTGGCGAGGTCCTGGCGGGTGGGCTAGGAGAGGAATTGCGGTATAAGAAAAGCCCCGTACCATGCCAGCTTTCGCTACTCGACCGTTCACATAAGCAGCTCTTCTCCATGGACTCGAGCCCTTTTCCTGATGATCGGTGTTGTTGCTGTCCCGAAGCCATGGTACACGCGTAGAATGGCTGGCCAAGACATATTGAATTCACATGCGACAATTCTGGGGCACGGGCCTCGTATAGCCGTGGCCAGCTGAGCGGAGCCAGAAAGGAGCTCTTTTTGGGCGAGTGAACAGTACCTGAGACGCCGCTAGTGACGTGGATTCGACTACCCCTTCACGGACCACTTCACGGACACTTACGGAAGACACAAAAAGGTCTGGACCTTTGACGAAGCATCAAATTCTTTCACCACGAGTCGAAATCTGCCACAGTTGCTACCAACCTCACCACCACCACCACCACATCCACTCATATAGCCATACATCCTCTCCATACAGCTGAGCACGATCGCTACCATGCGGTTCACCAACGCCCTCGCTCTCAGCATGGCCGCTTTCAGCATCGGCGCTCTCGCTGCCCCAACTGTAAGTCCTTTCCTCCTTCACCTTCCGCGCCATCGCTCGACATAACTGACCTCATGCTACAGGGGAATGGTTTCACCGGCATGGCTTTCTGCAACATCGGCCCACTGATCGGCGAGAATCGCCAGTTCCAGGCTATCATCGGTAAGTGCGCTTATGCTCGGCACTGCCTCGAGTCGACGAGCACAGCTAACATCCTTCTTTCTACACAGGCCAAGCCTACGACGAGCCCAAGTGCGATCAGCTGATGGCAGACTTCACGGGCATCACTGGTGCAGGTGACCCGTGGATGTTCGTTGACAAAAACTACTGCAGCGCGTGGAACAACGGCGCTCAAACCCAGATCACGTGGGAAGGCAACGATGCGTCCAACACCGCTGTCGTCAACGCCGTCAACAACGTCTTCCCAGGCTTCGACGTCAACGGCAACAAACTCTGCACGATTCCTACCAACTGAGGTACGCCCCCAGCGCACCGCAACGAAGCTGGGCGCCGTGATCTTGCAGGCACCACGACGAGAGCGGGCAGCCAGGGAAATGCAGGATATGATGAAGACAAGACAGGAAAGGACCTACCACACAGGAGCGCGCTCACAAAACACAAGGTCGGCGCACCAGGGTTTTGCTATTTTGCGCTCAATCGGCGTACATTGGTTCTGCTTTTGTCGTTGATACACAAGAAAATGAAGCACTCCCTCGTTTGGGGGGGGGGGGG
>KZ106765.1:125603-166978 GCA_000504385.2 Exutisphaerella laricina CBS 326.52
GGGGGGGGGGGTTAATGCACTCGTCTCCTTCCCGCATTACCTTCTTCATGTGTCTCCTGTCCCCCTCATCTCACCCTCGCATTTGGATTTCGCGATGGAACAGTCTTCCCTCTCGTGCGTGGCCCTCCTTTCTCTCGTGAAGCTCTTGGCACAAAGCCGTGACTCTTCCGTTTATCCCCGACATGGCTCGCTTGCCTTGCGAGAGGAGGAACTCGGGACGTATGGGCGGTCCAGCAAATCGTAGCAATCTTGCTCTTCTGCTTGGAGGTATGGATTTACTGTGAACTAGCATCGAAAACCCCAGCGCCATGAGGTTGGCCTACTGTTCCAATGGCGGTGCACTCCGCCGCCCTGCCCTGCCTTGTGACGGAGTGGGATTTGGGGAAGTGCAGGCGACGAACCCATTACGGTGCCGACGTGTTCGTCTATTCGAGAGTACCGCGATATTGATGCATCTATCGCACAGCTGGGCAGCGATCGCTACGAGCGCTTGTTGAGGCTAGCTCAGAACCTTGTCGATATCGACGATATAACACGAGACATGGACCACACCATCCATCTAGATATTCATCCTTTGCGAAGGCTTGAAGGACTCTTGAGACCCGGAGGACCCAGAGACCTAGAAGACTCATTGTCGCACTCGCATCCAGCATCCAGCATCCAGATCCTCAGTCATTATGGGGCGCAACTCTCTTGAATTGCCAAAGGAAACTTACCACAGAAGCACTGACCCCCCCTTCCCTCATACCACTAGAAGCCCCCCATAGTCTGCGAAGCCACCTAGTCAGTCTCTGTTCAGCCGCATCCCCATTGAAGTGCTCTTACATATGCAAGGGAGACGCTTCGTATCCGGACAATCCTCCCCCACTCCACCTCTTGGGTGGGATTACACCACCAGCTCCCATCATGTGGGAGGGGTTTGGTTGCGTCTCTGGTGCGGAGGGGGCAGAACAGTATCGTTTCCAGCAGAACGTGCCATTAGTCCGATCGTGCAAGATGCCCTCCCTCCGCCTACGGGCTGGGTTAAGGGAAAAAAAAGCGGAGAGACATGGTAGAACTACGTAGCTGTGAGTAGGTAGGCTAGAAGATTTCGACAAGCTTAAGCTTCCTTGTTTTTTTTTCTCATCGACGTGACGTTGTACCGTACCACAGTATATCTCTTCCGCCGTAAGTGACAGTCGCGGAAAAGCATTGCGGCCGTTTCGCGCCGGCTTCACGAAGTGATGCAGCAGAACTCGATGTCGTGCCGTGGCGTTTTCGGGAGGATGAGTTGCTTTGGAGGAACCCGCAACCGATTTGTGATAGTCACGCGTGATATGAGATCTCGCGACCGTTCTGGGTGGAGAGTATCGTAGCACCGACAGTGGCGATACTGATGTTGGCCACGACGGGGGGGGGGGCTCGGATAGAGTTGGTTCTGGGACCATGAGCGTTGACGCAAACAATGCCAAAGCTAGGCTCTGTCAACGGCCTGTCCTCATCCTGGGTCGGGAAGATAATCAGAATGGGCGTCTCCAAACAGATCTGTGATTAAGCTTGACAATCAGCACGTGTGTGCAGGAGTCTCTACAGGAAGTAGCGAGGGGATTCGGTCAAGGGCAACGGTCTGGAGAAGAAAAACCACAGGTACTGTCGAACGAAATACGAATAAGCTAATAACGAATGAGACGGAACCAAAAACCCATCGCGAGTTCAACTCAGTGACCACAAAGTCCAAATTGGTTCGCACGCCCTTCGATCCCTTGTCTCCGATAAGCCGCGATTGCTTCCTCCACGGCCTTGGTAGACATCGAGTAGAAAGGCTTGCCGTGGATAAACTGATGAACTCCACCCAACACTTCGTCCATTCGAGTGTCTTGTTCTGCGAGACGTTGCATGATGACTGATGTCTCAGCTTGTTGTGCTTGAGTCCTCGGTGCCAATTGAACCTCTGGAGTATGTCTCCTTATATGAGCAGGGCGCAGAATCCTCGCATGGCTAGAAGGAAGAGCTGGAGAATGTTCCCTCGCCGCTTCTCTCTGCAGGCCCGTGAACTCCCCCCGAAGATCAGCAGTGGTTGGTGTTTGTGGGTGGTTCAGTTCTCGCTGCCAGCGCGGCAATGGCGGCGTTCGCATTCTATGCTCGCTTGCAGATCGATTGCAGCTTACTGCTTCAGCAGCGAGCTGTGCTTGGGAGCTGTTCAGTGCCGTTTGGATGAGTTCTTCATCGTCGCGACTTTGCGCAGGCAGCTTCCCGGTGCCGTCGCGCGAGGTCTGCAGTGAGTCGCCGTTGACCTCAGATCCGATTGATGTTGTCTGTCTACCACTCTCCGCTTCGGCATCGGTCTGCATGCTTGCATTAGCGTAAACTCGCTGCTGCTTCTGAACACTGACTTCACGGCCGGTTAAGGTGGTCTGTTTACCACGCTTCACTTCATTGTCAGTTTGTATGCCTGTATCAGTGTAGCTTCGCTGCTGCTCTTGCTCTCGACGTGCACGTTCGCACTCAGCCAGTTCTTCATTCTGTTCCGCGAAAGCTTGCCACTTCTGGGAGGCGACAGTGACACTATCGTACGCAACCTTCAAAATTTTCACCTTTTCCCTGAGAGCCTGATACTTTCCCTCGATGCTAGCTTTGGCTTCCAATTGTTCTTCGTAGGCTGCTTCGGCCGCTGCTTGGTTCATTTCAGCTTCCTTAACACCCTGCCTGAGCTTGAGTATCTGCTCCTCGTAGAATTGCGTCTGGCGTCTGAGCCGATCACGATCGAAACGATACTTATGAGCCATTTGCCTGGCGTACTCAGCACGCTCGAAGCGGTCCTCCGGCAATACTGGCTTTCGAGAAGGTCCAGTGTATCCGTGTGCTCTTTTGACGTACAGTTCGTGTTCGTCTTCGAAAGCCTTCGCTGACTTGGCCTTCTTCAATCTGTCTGCGAACTCCGCCTTGCTTTCACGCTCAGTCGACTCTACGCGCCCGTGATACTCTCGGCCAGAAGCCTGGCCTTGCTCAACTGTCATGCCCGTGGCAGCCTCGAGGTCTTGGGTACTGTTGGGCGAGGCAGCGTCTTCATCTTCGACAACCTCATCTTCGGCAACGGCCGTCTTTACTGCTGGATCAAGCTCGGCAGTTTCGAGGGGCTCCGTGGTATGAGAACCGACAGGTTCAACGGGCTCGGAATCTAACGTAGTCGACGACGTAATCCGAGCACGGTTGGGAGGACTAGGATGGGTGTCATCTAGTTCCGCCTTCAGAGTGATGGCTTCAGCCTTGTTAATCTTTCCCAGCAGTAACCATAGTGAAATTGTATCCATCTTTTGAGTTCGGGCAGGATTCTCGTGTTCGCCGAGAGCGCCTGTAACATGACCGCTGGCATCCCTGGATATGGTACGCACTTCTTGAACTGGTTTGCCAGCTGCCATTTCTAGGAAGTACACATCTGTAGGACTAGTCTCCGGGGAGCTCAGCAAAGCCCTCACCATGCCATCTCGTTTCAAACCCGGCGGGTTAAGTGGGCTTGGTATGCGTGGCAAAGCCTCGTGAATTTCCGGTCCCAAATGTTTTCGAAGGTAATCGAATTCGTTTTTCATGTGCGAGCCGCCCAGGCTCTCGCCTTGAAGAGAGGCGGGACTTGAGTTCCTATATGCACGAGTTTGTCGTAACCTTCTCGTTATGGGAAAATTGACCAAATCGGTGGCCTTTGCCTCTATCACTTGACCCTCTGCTTCAAGACTGCCCCGTCGATTATCGAGATCACCGTTCATAATATGACCCTGAGGGTTGGCGAATTGTGCGATGGAGACATCTCCACTGAACGCATGTTTGGCTTGCATAAGGTACCCTCGGTTTACGACCTTGAGGTATTCGATCTCTTGCCAGGTCATCGAAGGTGGCTCATGTGATCGGACCGGCGACAGGTCGTCTCCAGTCTCACCATCTATATGTTGATCCAAGTGGGAGAGGGGTCGCTCAAACATGTCACCTGAAATATTATCCTCAAACTCTCCATCATAGCTCGAGGGAGCATCGTCGTCCACGGGTGAGACAGGAGTCCGCTGGATAACTTGGCTATCTTCTTGCTCGGGTGAAACTGGAGAGACGTGCTGCTTTGATGTATAATTCTTGGGTGACATCGGATCTCCATTTGCATCGACTGAAGTGACGGCGCTGCCATCGAAGCTGGCAAACGCATCTGCTTCGCCTTCTTCGTCTTCGTTCGCGTTTTCTTCTTCTTCTCCCTCCTCCGAACTACTGTCAGGGCTGAAAGCAGATGAAGGACTGCTTGCCACTGCGGAGGACGCCCGGCTTCCTGTGGTGACGATGCTCAAATCAGGCTTGCTGTGGTGCTTGCCTTGTGAGTGGAGAGAGCTTCGTTTCTCCTTGTTGGACTGATTCATAGTTGCAGAGTATCAATTTCTTCTAGGTCACAAATAATCGTAGATTGTGATTGAGGACCTGCCTCTCGTGGTACGATGCGCTGAAGTTACGTTAACGAAAGTATATCACTGGAGACTTACAGAGGGTCAGGTGGGACGGCCAGGCGTGCTCGACTACATACTGTCCACCATCGCGAGCACCCCCGATTCTTTGTTGGCCCGCGAGGCGATGAGGCGAGCCCAGATGGTCGACTCTGGCCTTTGAAAGTCCGCACCACGAGATTTGCAGAAATGGCGGCACAAAGGAGAGAGACAATAGCCGAGCACAAAGATGGCTCCATGACCACGATTTGCCACGCTGTCCATCTACTGTGCACCTCGAGACCAGCCCGTGGAATGCCAGCAAGTCTGTGAGGTGGCCGAGTCAATAAACGAGCGTGGAGCTCTGTATGTATATGGCGCACGACCATCCCGCGCATACATGGCACTCCATAGGCGAGGATATGCGTCTGCTGCGACATGCCCATCATCAGAGCCCAGTGGGGACATTTCCGCGTTGTCGAAGTGTTTATCCAGTGTTATTATTGCCTTTGTGTTGAAGTCCTTTGATCGACATATGGATGAACCAATCAAGCAGCTGGACTTCCGTGTGCTGCAGCCCGATCCGACGGTGGAGACTTCTATAGCAGCTTAGCAATGGTGATGGTCGAAGTGGTGATGATGTAGAAACATGAGATGAGTGGAATTGGAAGTCACGCCGTTTCTTGAACCTTGGCGTGCGACATCGCCGAGTAGTTATTAATAGTTACATATCGGATACATGTACATGTATCTCCCAGAACTTCTCCAGTGCTCGCGTGACGACATTTGACTTTCACCTTCCACGGCACATATTGTTCCTTCGGCGTTCTGGTGTTTCTTGTACAGTATGGACATCACGTCCAGTAATGTATTGGTCGACTCCCCATACCTTCGTTCCCTCTTTGTATGCCATCACGATTGTTGACTATCATCCAATGCTGATGGGTCCAGGCAGGCGGCATAGCAGGCACAACTGTCGACATCTCCCTTTTCCCGCTCGACACTCTCAAAACTCGTCTGCAATCCTCCGCCGGCTTCTGGGCTTCTGGCGGCTTCCGTGGCGTCTACAGTGGCATTGGCTCAGCGGTAGTCGGCTCTGCCCCCGGAGCTGGCCTGTTCTTTGTCACTTATGAAGGAACAAAGCGCTACCTGCAAGCGGATGGGCCTGGCGCGCACATGCTAGCCGCTAGTCTGGGCGAGATAGCGGCGTGCGCAGTAAGAGTGCCGACGGAAGTGGTGAAGCAGCGGGCGCAGGCAAAGCAGCATCCGAGCTCTTGGAGCGCATTGACTGCTATACTTGGACAAAGGAGCACGCATGGTCTGGGACACGTGTGGAAAGAGTTGTATAGAGGTTGGAGCATCACCGTGCTCAGAGAAGTACCATTCACGATAATACAGTTCCCCTTGTGGGAGGGGTTGAAGAAGTGGTCATTACAACAGAGAGCGGCGCCTCGACCCAGCGAGGTCACGGCTGCGGAAAGTGCAGTGTATGGCGCTGTGTCTGGTGCGATGGCTGCAGGATTGACCACGCCATTGGATGTGCTGAAGACCAGGATGATGTTGAGTACTGGCAAGCAGAACGTTCTGACTATGACGAGCAAGATATGGAAGGAGGAAGGCGGTAAAGTGTTCTTCAGTGGCATTGGGCCGAGGACAATGTGGATCAGTATCGGCGGTGCTGTGTTCCTTGGAAGTTATCAATGGGCGAGTAACATGCTTGGTGGGCGATGAGATACGCGCCAACGACGCGAGATACAGGTCGCCACAAGTCGCCGGTTGATTGGAATGGTGATGCGCAACAGAGTCCATGTGGTGAGGAAATGCCGTAAAAATCGACTCAGTAGACTCACTCCATGCATCGATAGTCGCTGCACGAAAAGCATGAAGCCATGCTGGCCGGCAAAAAGACAGCCAAAAGCTGTGATGTGAAGTTGCTGCAGCAGCAGCACAGCCTTTCAAGCAGTTTGATCGACCAATTATATCACACAAAGACGCTCAACAGGAAAACATGAGAGGTCCGGTTGAGGATATTCGACTGTATATTCGCGAGCATGTGAGTTCATGTGCGTTCTGCGGCAGCACGGCTAGACCAGCATACCCGCAGCTCTGTGATGGTGAACACTTGGCTTGGTCCCTGCCTATAACTAACAAGAATGGCTCACCCACAACATCACACTGGTGGAGTGTCAAAGCAACGGATTGATGAGATAGTGCCAACGGAACCAGGCAGTTGGTAAGGAATAAGCAGAGAACTTGTCAATCCCGCAGCTTGATTTGACCGCTTGTCAAGATGAGCGGCCATGATCTTGACAGAATTTGCATCTTCCTGGCATCCTTCACCATGACTACGCGATGAGACCCATCGATTGGGCCTTCTTCGACGACATCCCATACTACACTGCCCTCCGATGAACGACACAGGCTGGACGACGTGACTCACGCCGCAAATTCCTGACGCCGGACTGCACGAGTCGCATTCCCTGCAAGGATGCGGCACGCAACATGTCATGTACCAATTCACAAGTCTTAGTCAAGCAGTACCTGACTCTCGACTTCTCACCAACCGATCACTCGGGCCTGACAGGATACCGATCCAGTATTATCTGCTTCACCGCGCGCCACAGCGCGCCACAGCGGACCTATCGCCGCCCTGATCGAGCGTGCTTGCAGCGGCCAGTAGCTTGTACGAACCCAAGTGTTATGCGACATCTCGGCAGCTGGCAGGTCGTGCACTACTGCACGTCATGGCAAGAGCCAAGTTGCTCAAGCACCTGCTGAAATCGAGCATCGTTCTGGTGATCGCAAAGCTTATCGGGTTCCCCACATCCCACATCATCCCTCCGGGTCCATCCATGGCAGTGCTCGAAGACAGTATGACCTTAATCTAACACGACATGGATATAAATGCACCTCTCCGTCTCCCCCTTTCGGACGAAGGCCCTGCTCTTCCGCCTGTTGCTCGTTCTCTTCCAGCATCTTAGGGGATGGACCGTCTTCTCACTCTCGTTTTGTTGGCGCAAGCCACTACAGCTCAGATCAGAAATCCACTAACATACGTCGACCAGTTGATTGGCACAGCGAATGGAGGTACGACAAGTCTTCCAGAATCAATGTCGAAAATGCCAATAATACATCGCAGGCAATGTGTTCGCTGGTGCATCCTTACCTTATGGCCTGGCCAAAGCAGTCGCAGATACGGATAGTGGTTCGAATCAAGGAGGCTTTACGACGGATGGCGCCAACATAACTGGCTTTTCGAGCATGCACGACTCAGGAACAGGGTATGCAATAGCGACCCGAGTACGCTCCTTGACTGACACACAATAGCGGCTACCCATCATTAGGCCTTTTTCCTCTATTCCCATTCACATCCTGCACGAACGATACAATTGATGGCTGCGCCCTTCCAAAGCAGTCCCGGGCCACTCCGTATGTGAACAATTCAGTTAAGGCAGCACCCGGATACTTCAGCATACAGCTACAAAGCGGCGTAAGGGGAGAAATGACAACAGCACAGCATACTGCTCTCTTCCGTTTCACTTTTCCAGACCATAGCGGCGGCAGTCCCGCAATTATTCTGGATCTCTCGGATCTGTCGGACTCTAGGCAGGACAATGCCAGTATCTCTGTGGATGACCATGGTCGCATGACTGGAAATGGGCGTTTTAACCCATCTTTTGGCCAAGATGATTACGTGGCATATTTTTGCGCCGATTTCAGAGGCTCGATAAGGGAAAGTGGCATCTATGTAAACACTCGGGGAAGTGCTGATGTGGACGACTTGCTTATTTCAAGAAGTCCCAATGGTTACCCACTGCCAGGAGGAGGCTTCGTGAGATTTACAGACTCTAGCCCGGTGACAGTTAGAGTTGGTCTCAGCTACATTAGCAGTGAGCAAGCATGTCGACTTGCAGAAGAGGAAATCCCCGACTTTAACTTCCAGAGCACCAGATCCACCGCCACCGATATCTGGCGAAAGAAACTCAGTCCAATTGACGTCTCTACTCGTGGTGTTAACCATAGTCTTATAACCAATTTCTACTCCGGCATCTATCGAACTATGATTAATCCACAGAACTACACCGGCGTGCAGCCGGTCGTGCCAGCGGACACGGTCTACTTCGACAGCTACTACTGGTAAGCATTTCTCTATTAGGACACGACACCTACAGCGCTGACATATACAGCATCTGGGATCTTTTTCGCTCACAAATGCCATTTTTGACGATTCTCGATACACCCACTCTCATCGAGATGATCCAAGGTCTCTTGACTCTATACAAGGTGCAAGGATGGCTACCAGACTGTCACATGTCCCTTAACAAAGGCTTTACTCAAGGTGGCAGCAATGCAGATGTCGTCATGGCGGATGCTTACAATAAGCTGGGTCGTACTGCTGAAATAGACTGGGACCTTGTATACGAAGCAGTTGTCAAAGATGCTGAGGAAGAGCCCTTCGGTACGTGAATGTGCACAGTTCTATTCTACATCTCAGCTGATTGATTTCTAGATTGGTGCTGTCAAGGGCGGGGAGGTCTGGACAGCTGGAAATCACTAGGATACATCCCAGCCAAGGATTTTGACTACAAGGGGTTCGGCACCATGACTAGATCCGTATCAAGGACGATCGAGTATAGCTACAACGACTTCTGCATCGCCCAAATCGCTCGAGGTAGAGGCAACCAGGGAGATGCCGAGAAGTACGAGAGATCAAGCGAAAACTGGCAAAACTTGTTCAGGGCGGACCAGACATCTCAACTTTTCAACTCCACACAGGACACGGGCTTCACGGGCTTTCTCCAGCCAAAGTATCTGAATCAGACATGGGGCTTTCAGGATCCGTTGCAATGTTCCAACATAGATACTTCTGGAACGGCTTGTTCGCTGCAAATAGACGCTGGCGAGACATTCGAAAGCTCGATCTGGGAATACTCCTTCTACGTGCCACATGACGAGGCGCTGCTGATCAGCACGCTCGGAGGACCGGACACTTTTGTGCGAAGGCTTGACTATCTTCACGATCAGAAGATCACTTACATTGGCAACGAGCCGGCATTCCTGACAGTCTTCCAGTACCACTATGCCGGGCGTCCTGCACTCTCTGCGAAGCGCGCTCACTTCTACATACCGACCTTCTTCTCGCCGACAATGGGTGGTCTTCCCGGCAACGACGACTCAGGAACGATGGGCGCATTCCTGGCACTCACCATGATGGGCCTCAACCCGGTGCCCGGACAAGATGTTTACCTCATCACCCCGCCCTTCTTCGAGCGTGTGAACATTACCAGTCCCGTCACTGGAAAGACGGCTACGATTCGTAATGTTGGATTCGATGAAAGCTATCAGTCTATCTATATCCAGCATGCAACGCTCGATGGACAGCCGTATACTCGCAACTGGATCGACCATTCGTTCTTCTTGGACGGCAAGGAACTTGTGCTGCATCTAGGCAGGAATGAGAGCACTTGGGGTCAACGCACGGAGGATCTGCCGCCCAGTTTGAGTCACTACGAATTTTAGTTCTCGCCATAGCATGTACATAAACGTGGACTTTTGGCTCGTCACCTGAACTCACTCATGCTACTGTCAGATACCAGAGCTTTTTCGACTGAGACGCGAAAAGAAAGGCCATTACGTATACGGTCTAGGCCATGCGACTGTACTCTGTTATATTCGAGAATTCATCTCTACACGACACAACACCGCCCTGTGTATTCCACCCGTGTGAGCCATACCTTCTGAGCATCGCCGTCGGTCCAGAGGCTGTTTTAGCCAAGAACTACAACCCTAGCGCTACGGGGGCTCCGCAATTGTGAACAAGAGTGCTGTCGAAATAAGGTACAGCGCCGCTCGTGCTACAGTAAAACTTAGCTGGAGTACAGATGTGCACATAAGGTTCTGCATGTGTAATATAGTGCCATCCAACAGAACCAGCCACGCCCCTGCTGCTGATTTGCCGCCGCGGCAGATCGCGTCTGAATAGCCGCGGTGCCGAAGTGCTCTGCCGCGCTTGGGTACGCCATTTACCGCCGCCGGCGCCGCCGTTGTCGTGTTGTTTTCTTGGTACAACCCGACTGCACACGAAACCGCGCGATTTTCTCTTCGCTCGTCGTCGATTTCCTGCGCATTCGAACAGAATGCGCGTTAATGGTGGTGGTGGTGGTGATGGTGGTGGACGAGCACCGCCGCTGCCTGAGGTGGATGGCTCCGAGTCCTTCGATGCGCTGGTCCAGAAGCTGAGCGTGTATGTATCCTGACGCGTCGGCGGGGGGCGATGGATGGGGCAGGAGGAATAGTGCTGACGCGTGTGGTGGTGGTACAGCTTCTTCGTGCAGGCCATCGAGGCACCGCACGAGTGGGATGAGTTGCGGAGGGATGTCTACGGCGTTGCGTTGAGGCCGCTGGTGAGATACCTTGTGGATGATGTTCAGCATCAGGCAATTGTCTCGGCTTTGCTGTGAGTGCGCCTGCTGTGTGTTGCCACCACACATGCTGATTGAAGCGTAGGGCATTGAAGTGGCACTTTGATGCTGCCGAGACTGGTGATGACCGCGGCATCAACGAGACAAGGGGACTGGCGTGCGAGCTGGTGGCGTGGTGAGTTTCTGGGCCCAGTCTGTCAAAGCTTCCAGGCGCATACGATTGAAGGCAGACAGAACGACGTACTTGCGTACGTAGCCTGGCGGTCCGTCCTGTTCCGGAAGAACATGCACTGACCGGGTCTCTGTAGGCGGTTCGTGACGCATCTGACACAGACAGAGACCATCGACTTCCTTCTGTGTGATCTGCCGGGGCCTAGGGAACCATCAGCCTCAGCTCAAGGCAACGGCGGCTACGAGCCTGCTAACAACGACGATGTCCTGGAGGATGCCAGCCATGAGCAAGCCCCTTTGCTTGAGACTTCAGCTCCTGGTTTGGAGGAGTCATTCTACGACGAGCACATCCCTCGGGATTCGGAATACGCTGAGCAGTCCGATTTTGCCTCAAGCTTGGCTAGCTTGAATGCTCTCGAGATTGCGGCTGTAGCAGGTGCAAAAGCCTTCCTTGCTCAGAAGTCCATCCAACACATCATTGAGAATATTTGGGAAGGCGACATTGTCTTTTGGGAGACGCTGAGCACACACTCTGTGAAGCGTGCCAAAGTGTATCGGAAGCGCCAGGCAGACCCGTTCTGTCGACTACGTGTGCCGCTGTACCTGAAAGCCTTCGAGGTCCTCTTCTTCGCGGCTTTCCTGGCACTCTACTACGTGGTGCTGGTGCAGAAGCATTCCAACGGTGTGACAGTGCCAGAGATCCTGCTATGTCTATGGCTGACTGCCTTCTCTTACAATGGTATGCATAGCTCTGCTGCCTGTGGCTCCGACGCAAAACACTGATAACCTTTAAGAACTGGTCGAATTCTGGGACGCCGGCACAACATTCTATGCGACAGACTTCTGGTCACTTTGGGATCTCGGCATCATATTCGTGGGAATCGCGTTCTTCGTTACCAGGATCGTTGGACTCGTACGCAACGATCACGTCGTGACTGATGTTGCGTTTGACGTCTTATCTGTTGAGGCTCTATTCCTCGTTCCCAGGTACTCTCTTACAGCCTCGCGATCATCGACTATGCCTGACCACCGTGTACAGAATCTGCTCGCTGCTCAGCTTGCATCCCTACTTTGGCATGCTGATCCCAGTGCTCAAGGAAATGGTTGGTACTGGGCATGATTGTGCCTTGATGTGGTACTGACATGACTGTAGACGAAGGACTTCATCAAGTTCCTCGGCCTCGTTGCAATCTTGTACCTCGGTATGGTTGTCAACGAAGCGGAAAAGCAACTAGCTGACTGAGGGTGGGTAGGCTTCAGTACATGCTTCTCGTTCTTGGCACGCGGCAACTACACATTCGGCAAGATGAACTGGATACTGATCAAGGTCTTCTTTGGTTCAAGTTATCTTGGATTCGTGAGTACTACATCGCAGACTACTGCAGTGTACTACTGTCTTTGCGGCATATGCTGATAGTTCGTGCAGGATGTTGCAGAAGAGGTAAATCCCGATCATTCCGCACAACGCCACCAACAACTGACAACACGCATATCTCTCCAATTCTAGGCACTTTGGTCATGTTCGTTTTCGTCTGCATGACGAACATCTTGCTGATAACAGTTCTCATCTCGTTGTTGAGCAACAAACTTGACAAGGTCCGTGCGGCCCATCGACCGGCGGCTTCATTAAGCGCCGTGTTACACAACGATAGGCTCACAACTCACCACACACGATGCAGGTTATGCTTCATGCCCGCGACGAGTATCTCTTCGTGTATGTGCTGAGCCTTGCTGTGGCAGTACAATGTGGACCTCGAACTGATGGCAGTGTTAGTTACAGCGTCTTCGTTCTGGAAGCCAGCACAAGCAATAGGGTCACGTTCTTCCTCCCACCTCTGGTACGTCCAGCACCTCTATTTACAGCAGATACACCATGCTTGATGGCGTAGCGCAACGATCTGCCATGCCTGCCTCTCTTGCATGCACTGCCGACCATGTGACTTGCTGATCGTCCATCGATGGCGACAGCATGACCACGGACGGGTCCAACTTTCGCGTCATGTGCTCCGGAGAAGAAGAGCTCTTACAGCGAATCAACTCCGTCGCATCTTGTTGAGGTGTTGGTTCTCCACGTCGTTGCTGCTGGAGCAGGCATGCGACTGGTCTCATGATCGCAGCTTCGAGTTTGTACTGACGACCTAATGCAGAATCTATTGCCTCTGCTACTTCGACCGTTGCGGTTGGTTCTTCCGCCAGAAACCCTGCGCACTGCACGCATCGTTCTGCTGAAGGCGACTCATTGGCCTTTCGTGTTGGCGATACTGGGCTACGAACATGGGCGCTTATGGCTCGCAGCTCGCCGCAGGTCCGGCTCGTCCAGTGTTCCACACAAGCTTAGCCATAATTCTGCAGCATCGCTGCGGCGACCACTAACACGCAGGACCATCTCTGGACGTCCACCTTTATTGGGTGATTTGCCGCAAGGCAGCAGATCATCCGCATCTGAGCTCGTCACGGCTCCTACTGCGGCACCGGGAACCATTGAAGGACTTGGAGACGCCATGGGCAACCTCAGGACACAGGTCGAGGCGCTCACCAAACAGCTTTCACAAGCAAGAGCAGCAAATAACGAGACAACGTTGACATGACCCGAACTTCCAAGGCGCCCCCGAGAAGGTGAGGTGGAAGCAGTCGGCTGCGAACTGCTCGCGCAGTGGAGTGCGGCGACTGGAAGCAACCTCGCAAGGCCCAAGCTCAAAGCCCGGTCAAAGGCAGCCCCGCAGACCCGCGCCAGTCGAACACTATTAAGCGCGTTCTCTCGGAGATGCAAGGATGTCTGCAGCCACGCAGCCAACGCTTATCTGCTCACCCTAACGGCCTGACGGGGGGGCTAAAACAGCAACGTCTCTTGCAACAACAGCAGCAGACGAGACGGTGATCCGGCCCGGAGCGCCCTCGCGCCGTTGCGTCGGAACGAAGCCAAGCACCGAGCTCACAGACCACGCCTGGAGTCTCCTTCGCGTGAAGCAATGGGCACCGTCTAGTAGCGATACTTGCATAGCCTTTCCCTGCCTGGGCTGAGCACGCTATTAGTGCAGCTGCGTCGTCCTTCCTCGTTCGTTAGGCTGCGGTGGAGCTTAAAAGATACATGCGAAATTTGCCGATCGTGTCATTGCTCTGGTGGTGTGCATGGTCCCATCGTAACCAGGTATCTTAGACTCGGCCGCGCAGCGCCACATCTCAGTCACCCTGCCATGCTTGTTGGACAATGTTGTCTCTTCGTCTGTGCTACAGTCGTGTTTAACCGCTACTATGTAGCAGCACTGCCGCAGGACCAATTTTTGGCGTGGTGAAAAGTGGAGGACGCTTTGCAGTGCCTCACGACTCTCGCCAGACACGATTCAGGCCCCGACCAACAGTCTCCTGTACGGCTTATACATAGCGCAATCCTGCCGACATGAGTTTCTGTTCAGCACCAAAACCGAACAAAGTACGACTGGCGATGGAGCAAAATTTTCAGTTCTACCAGGACAGAGGGTTCAACAATGAAGACAGCAAGCCTGATATCGAGGCCGAAAACAGCTGGCAGGCGTGTCATACGTCTACACCAAATGCATGTGCCGTCCCGCAGCCCATGTTATGGCCTTCGCAGCTGTCGCATGGAGTCGGCCTGGAGCCATTTCCCACGCCTACGCAGTCCATGTTCAACAGCAGCGATATGATCGCGACCACTACGGACTCCCAGACGACTTGGCCTGCGGGCACCGAGGATCCTTTGGTTGGCAGTTCGTTCCCTACTTACTCCAGCGCTGATACGAGCTACCCTTTGAGTGCACCTTTCACAACAGAGACTTGGTGGGAGTCCATGCAGTCCACAGCAGCACCAGCCGTGACATCTCACAACGACTCTCCCAGGCATTCGGAATATAGTACGAGCTCACGACACTCCCTCATTGAGACATCGCCATACGCGCATTCCGGGAACTGCTTTCAAGGCGCGTCCTCGCCTTTCATCAAGTTTGAGGACGCTTCTGAGTATGAAGGACCACGGCTCCACTCTGTTCCTGGAGCTCTCCCTTACTGGCAGCCTACACACGTGAAACCCGAGGACATCTACAACAGTCCACATCTTACCACACCCGAGCAATCGAGCCCATTATCCCACGCGCTACCGCTGAGAACGGGTGACCAGCAAGACACGAAGGCTGGGCAATCTCTATCTCTTACAGAGTCTCCTAGACCACGCCGCAACCTACCTCGACGTGCAGTGTCTGACGAGGAGCTGCTTTCTACCACCGACCAACGCATGAAGCGTGGCTATACAACACCTGACAATTCCACCTGTTTCTGCGACCATTGCGGCAAACTCTTTCAGAGAAGCTACAATCTCAAGGCTCATATGGACACGCACGATCGGCACCGCGCCCAGCCGCATGCGTGCCAGCATTCGGGATGCAGTCGAAGATTCGTGCGGCGGACGGACCTGATTCGACACGAGCAAAGTGTGGGTTGACCATACGACTGGTTTGCTCGTTAAAAACATACTGATGACGTACAGGTTCACCTCAAAGAGCGTAAATTTCAGTGTCCGTTATGCTTTGGCTCTTTCGCACGCAAAGACACTCTACGACGGTACTTGCAGACGCAGTTAAGGGTGAGGTAACCGCTGATTTGTGAATAGACATTTCGATGATGGCTGTCCAAGGCGACCAGAAGTGAAGAGGCGGCCCGAGACTATGCGAACAAAAGGCGCGACAAGCGCATCAGGAGATTCCGACGGCGATGCAAGTACTTCTCAACAAGATCAGTCTCGATGACCTGCCGCTCCGCAAGAGAGAGAGAGAGAGACCGGCTTGGCGACTTTGTCGATAAGGGGCTTCGGCACCAGCAGGGCCACACCAGTGAGCTAGAAAAGACCGGTTGAACAATCAGACACCTCCACAGCACTTGCCAGGAGTTGGCGGCAACTTCCAGGCGTTGATGATGAATACGGCGGCTATGAGCATACGATAACCACACTCAAGGCAGGGACCTCCTGTCGGTGTAAGGCATCATACAGGCGTTACTTTGGGACTCGCATTCAGCCAAAAGGCTAACTGCAGAGGCGCCTGCTATTTGTCGGGGACAGCGATAAATACGTAGCAACCTCTCAGCTTTCTGAATCGTATGACTTTTCCTCGGGCATCCGCTCGCCATTGGATCGCCATTTATTGCGGCCATCTCGTTGCCACTGTGTCGGTATTGCAGGAGCGTTTCCCTCAATAATCCATCATCAAGAGTTTCGTTTGCTGAGATAAACACTGGCGGCGCATTGTCGTCAAAGAGGTAGGCTCATCGTTAGCCGCCTCGGCCCACTTACTTTAGCGGCAGAGGCTCCGCGTAGTCATTGTGGAGATGTTTGCTTTTTAACCGTTCATGTTCGCGCTCTAGGTGACTTTGCTATTGGCTGCGTATGGCTCTCCATGCGTCCATCCGGCGCGCCATGCTTTTTTTTTCACTCCCATGTCCTTGCTCACATCGCGGGCGGAACAATTTCCACTCCCGCCCATTCACTCATTAGTCTTAGACCTTGCTGCCCGATCCATCATCCTTGAACAACCCACTTCTCAGACCGGTCAAGAGAAAATGCTTAGGTAGTACGTACACGGCCAGCAGGCGCCCCGAATGCACATCCTATGCACACCCCAATAATAATAATAATACCAGCACCATCACCCCTTCGGCACCGATGGTGAAACCCTGTCTGAGTCGTTGCGAGAGATTTATAAGGGATTGATTGTGTAACAAATGGGACTGCATATCTTCAAGCCCGCAGGTAGCTGAGCGCTTTGACAGCAGTACGTATGCACAACAGTACGTACCGTGCACAGAAGAAGAAAACCCGACAGGGAGGCTCAAATTGTCTACTTTGTACTACTACGTAGTAGTACATACAGGTTGACATCGATCCAGTGCGTTCGCATGGGAGGGTCATGCCTGCGCCCGACGCTGGCACAGTCAAACAACAACCCATAACCAGCCCGCCCTTTCCCCCTTCCCCCTTCCCCCCCCGGGCCCATGTGAAGCGCATGTTCGGCTACATCGGCACGAACGCCATCATCTTCGATCTGGACAGTACTGTACTGTAGTACGCACAAACGGCCCCCCCCCCCCGGCAATCGACCTCCGAGACATGTCAAGATGCAAGCTAGCATTTCTTTTCTCCGCCGACGTGCACGTGCGCGGGACCTCTTCACGGTTCACAAGTTACAACAGACGGCAGCCCACCACCACCACCACTGCAGGCGGGTGCTATCGCTGCTGCACAAGAAGGAAGGACTTTCACCACAACAAACGTCCAGGCAATGACGTATGACGCAACGCGGAAAATTTCTTGAGCCCGTGGCCGGCACGCTTCGGGGATTATGGCACGTTGCATGGGTACAGCAGGGGGGGGGGCGAACAAGATTGTGTTCTGGCCTAGAATGTGCCACGTCTATTCCTTGAGGAAGGAGGAGGACTTTTGCGAGCTTGCTCCCAAGTCATTTCGTTATCGACATCATCATTATCATCGTCCTTATCATCACTTCTCTCACACGAGAATACATAGACGGCATAAAAGTAATTAGCTCGTAGCGCGCCGTGCCGTCCCTTCCGCGTATGATCTGCCGGAAGGACTGGAAGAAGTCGTCGGTCCATCGACTTGGACAAGGAACATGTCCTCCTCGTGCAACGTCCCGACATGGAGGAGAGATACGTATGTTGCCTCCGTGGCCCTGCCGCTTTTTGGCCTCATGCTGGACGTTTGATCGCAATCTAGACCTGCATGAGCTGACGGTCACATGATGCGGTATGTCTCGGAGGCCTAGCAGCAGGGCGTAAGTACAGGATGATAATAATAAGTGTCACGACATGTAGTAGAGGTTGCCCAAGGTTCCCGCGACCACAATCTGCAGTAGAACAGCTGACCTTGTCGCAGGATGAATGCTCGAATGGGATTGACGCGACCACAATATCGAGATGCCTTGGGCGTTTGCAACCAGGGGGGGGGGGTTTCTACAATCACGAAGGATACATTGCTTCCCCATCTGGTCTACGAGGAGGTGTCGATCATTTTCGTGACGATCATGTTGCGCCAAACATATGCCCTTGCGGAGTGTGACAAAGAGGACCAACGAGCAAAGCCGTCGAGCCCGGTGCCCTGCTATGAATCGTACAGGAAACCTGGTTTCTGGCGATATGCTACTTGATAGAGGATGATGCTTCCAACTGCGCGCCAATGCTATGTGACCCCAGCACTGACATCCAAAAGCGTTCAACGGCGAACAGTTCCCAAGACAATGGATCGGTGCATGCTAACTTCACGCAGGCTTTTTAACGAAAGATCTCACACCTTTTGAACGCCATGGCTTTGGAGAACCACAGAAGGGACAGGATGAGCTTGGCGCAGGGCGTGATATGTTTGAGAACCGTACCAGAGGACCCAGAGCCGTTCTAGACCGTTCGACGTCATCCAAACGTATGTACTTGGACAGACTTGATGTGTTCGGATACTGAAGCCCGGCTTCGAAAGTCGTGCCAGAGGCGCGAGATATGTGGTGGAGGTTCCATTGTCTCATCGCATTGCAGCTGATGGATGGTACAGAGGACAGACGTTGCTGCTGCTGAAGCACATCGCATAGTGGACACGAGAGCCGCGCATGTCTTCGATCTGTTTGTGTGCCCAACGTGGCAATGGGGAATGCTGTCACCCATGTGTGGCAGTGTGGGACATGTCGTAGACGAGCCACCGGTTCTGATCCCACTAACGTGCGCAAGTCGGCAAAGTCGGCATTGTGCTCACAGTCCATATCAGCTATATCGCGACGTGCCTTCGCGAGTCGAGCAATACCCCCGACTTGCCATCCAGCCTGACTGCATCGTCGCCAAGACAAGCATCCCACCCCATGGCAGACAGTGGCAGAGCATCCATCGTGGAGGCCGCAAGCGCAAGCCCCGGGGGGACTGCGGCCTCGAGGTGCGCGTGGCTGAAGATTTCCCGGGTCATCATGCCGTGAAACAGTCGATCTCCGTGCTCTTGGCACGGAGATCTTGGTGCCACAATCATCACCTCTGCTGCACACCAGCAATCATAACACGTACCTTTGATGCTGCCATCATAGGCAGACGCCCTCATCAATAATTCATGCTCCTGCATTCCCGTGGTTGGCCGTTGAAACGGCCTTTAGCTTACCAGCGTCTCAGTCGTGGAATGTCAGCCCCATCGCAACGCGCAGGCGAGGCAAGGGACCGTGTTATGATGGTTCTCCCACTCGTCAACTGCTCGATGCGTTCTTGTCTGCGTGTTTGTGCGCGCAGGCGGACGGCGAAACAATCAGCATCACGTCAGAGCAGGCACCAAGCATATACCGCTTGGCCGCGGGATCGAAGCAAACCAACCGGAGTGGTGCGTGGTAGCTTAAAGCAGCTCCGCGCGCGGATACCCTACCGTGCCCGCCCTCACAGTGCACCTCGAGAAGTCTTTCAGGAGGAGGGTGAGCAACTCCCAGATTGCTTGCATCCATCAGATACGCGCGCGCTGTTCGCCAAGCAACAGGATCGCTACCTGGACGACCGAGCGATAGTCCAGCGACACCTCAGATCAACGTGAAAGGGAATCGATCGCTCTCGCAGTATGCAGTCGTAGATTGTTCCTCGGCTGGTGCACACAGAGCGTACCGTTTGCGGCAATTCCACTGTTCTCAGGCCATCGACGGTCTTGACCAGCAGCCCCAGCAACCACGACAGATGTACGCAGCATTCGTACAGTCATATCGCATTTGCCGTCTATGGACATCAGCGCGATCGTGGCTCGAAATGTTGGAAACGCCGTCAAGAACGCATTCGGCATGGCGTCCATAAGCGTGCACGCCACGCCATCAGCCGAGGACGTCTTAGCAACATCATTACTTCGATCGCGGAGCTCAGGTCTTGGTGCAGATGGGACGTTCGACGCAGCGTCAGTCCTTGCACGGCACCAGCAGCACCAGGTGCAGGTCATTGCATCCACCTTCTCCAGCCTGAGCGTGCTTGCGGCATTATGCGCCATCTACTGGTTCTTTTTGATGAGAAGAAACTTCCGACGAGATCTTATTCTGTTGCTGATCTGTGGCGACTTCTGGAGATCATCCTGGTTCCTGATTCTCTCATGCTATACCCTTGCACAAGGGCATATCTCCACCGAAGCGACCTTCTGCCAAGTGAGCGGCTACTTCCTGCAAGTTGGACTGGAAGCATGCGACGTCGCCATCTTTTTCATGAGCTTGCACATGCACTTGCAGATTTTTCCGCCCAAAGACTCACGCTTAGGTTATGATGGCCTATATCGCATACGATACTATGTTGTGGCTGCGTGGTTCATCATTCCGAACTTCATGTCGTCCTTGGCATTCATCAACGAGGACCATGCGTACATTTCACAAGCCGGCTTTTGCTCATTGCCTATACGGCCATTCTGGTATCGTCTGGCATTATCCTGGATACCGAGATATCTGGTGTGGGGATACGTGATGTTCGTGGCCATCCGAATCTATCGTCACGTTGGGTATGAGTTCAAAGTCTTCGGCGAAGTCAGGGATCAGAGCTCTAGCATCGGCATGGCTGGTACGAGTCAACTTCGAACGCAGTCCACCAACGCAGCCGCACCTATGCAGCGCTCGCAATCGTCAGCATCGGATGCCGCAGCAGCCGAGAAACAGGCTGGCAACGAGGACAACATAGCGCCTGAGGATGATGCCATCCCAGCATCCACGAAAAGCGATCAGATATCCTCGGGCTCCTCGAAGAGTAATCCCTTCAACTTCAATCGCCGACAATCTGTTCCGAGCTGGGCGTTACCGTTTGGAAACCACAATATCGATGATCCAGATTCATTCAAAGTCGCTGGATACGCGGCGCCAAGAAGTAAGAGCAACCCATCGTCGAGGAGAGGCAGCAAGCAAATCGGCGTCGGTATGGTCGCTGAGGACTTTGCACCTCTTCCTCTTCCGCCTGTGGCCCTCGATCGACATCGGGGCTCAGTCTCGACGATGGGGTCTATCGGGTCCGCTGGCGGCAACGGGCCATGCGATGCCCAGCCACCTCCGACACTAGCGCCCATCACAGAGTACAAAGCAACGTCCGTGGAGACTGCTGCGGACAACGCTGCCACCAGAGCGATGCAGCATCGCCGAAAAGCTATTCAGCGACAGCTCAAGTTGCTGTTCATCTACCCCTGTGTATACATGCTGCTATGGATCATACCTTTCGTGGCGCATGCTATGAACTACAGCGACCACTTTGCACAACATCCAATTTTCACCATAAGTGCCCTCAACATCTTTTTCCAAAACGTAATGGGGTTCTGCGACGTCACTATTTTCTGTTGGCGAGAAAAGCCGTGGCGACACATACCTGGAACCAACGGCACGTTTCTCGGTAGTTTCTGCTTCTGGCGCTTCCTATTTGGCGCTATCTGGCGGGAGCAGCGTCGCAAAAGCAGTGCACCCAACAATCAAGGCCTCCGTAACCACAGTGAGAAGGACAGCTCTCAATCAGGACTACTCGGATCGATCAAACGATGGAGCTTGAGTGTATCCGGGAAGAGTAACAGCAATGCACCACGGCCATCTGAAGGTTCCATAAAGCACTCAATCAATGCACCTCCGCCAGGACGAAGAAATGTGCCGGCAATGCATCGTCGAACACATAGCGGTGGCAGCGATCGCCGCGTGATGCAAGCAGAGCGAGCACATGAGCGGCTTGCATTGGAGCGAGCCGAGTTCGCGCGCAACATGACGGGCTTCCACGACAGAAGAGCGAGCGTTCTAAGCACGCAGGTACAGGAGCAGCCGCCACCACCTCCTCCTCAGCGGAAAGAGTGGTGGGATCGTCAGATGAGTATTGACGAACTACACGATGATATTAGTCCATAAAACGAGCATGTATGCTAAAGCGCAATGTCGCTCTGTAGGATTTCGTACCATGTTCAATGGTATTACCCTTCTGGGGATGTGTTCATCTCCAAGCTATCTATGCTCTGTTATGCCCAACTACCCTTTCGTCCTGGTAGGCGACGAGACGATCGCTATGACGAGACATGCAGTTGAAGAGTCCACACCACCCGGTTCGGTATTCTGGGTGGTCGTCAGCTTTGCCGCGTCGTTGGCAAGTGGCTGCGAGCTAGTTCGACACACAAGGAAGCCGAGTCCTAGCGGCTTTTGCAGGATTGAGCTTCTTCTTGCAGCTCGCAGATACCATTTCGAAACACGATGAGAGTGCAATGATAGGAGAACAATCATACATTCATCATCTCCATGGATACGGCGAACTTGAAAGTGTCTTGATGCAGCACACGATTTTATGGTGGCAGAGCATGGTGAAGAGTGGCGCTATACAAGAGCACAACCGTTGCCAAGATTGGCGTGACAGGGGTCTTGCTAGCGCGATCTGTCGCGTCGCGGGGAAATTTTGCATTCCGAATTGTGAAGTTGGTGGTGAGTTTTGTTCTTCCTTACTCTCGTCGACCAAAATCTTTCACTTGATCGTGGTTCGTCCATCCTTACAGGCCTGAATATCGTGCAATGGCCACAAATGGAGTCGACGGCGTCGTGGCGCCACCGCATTCGCTCTTCGACACCATCCTCGTGCTCGACTTCGGCTCGCAATACACTCATTTGATCACAAGACGACTCCGAGAGTTGAACATCTACTCTGAAATGCTCCCGTGCACACAGAAGATTGCAGATCTCGCCTGGACGCCTAAGGGTGTAATTCTCTCGGGAGGCCCATACTCCGTCTACGCAGCAGATGCGCCGCATGTTGACCCGGATGTTTTCGAGCTCAATGTCCCAATCCTCGGTATCTGCTACGGGTTGCAAGAGATCGCTTGGCATTTCGGCAATAATGTTGCTGCTGGCGAGAAAAGAGAGTATGGCAAGACAGAGCTGAAGATTACACGCCACGCGGGGCACATTGACCATCTGTTCAATGGGCTTGAAGAGGGCTTGGAGGTGTGGATGTCGCACGGAGACAAGCTGTCCAAGCTGCCAGAAGACTGGCTCACGATCGCTGAGACGTCAAGTGCGCCATTTGCTGGAATTGCTCACCAGAGCAAGCCATACTATGGCATCCAATTCCATCCCGAGGTTACGCACACGCCAAAGGGTACCCAGGTGATTCAGAACTTCGCCGTTTCGATCTGCAAAGCCGAACAGAAATGGACCATGGGTCGCTTTGTCGACCAGGAGATAACTCGAATCAAGAACCTGGTCGGCGACAAGGCACAAGTCATTGGTGCTGTTTCTGGAGGCGTGGACTCTTCTGTCGCGGCTAAGCTCATGCAAGCTGCGATTGGAGACCGCTTTCACGCTGTCATGGTCGACAATGGCTGCTTGCGCCTGAACGAGGCCAAGGAGGTGGAGGAAACGTTAAAGAAGGGTCTCGGGGTCAACTTAGAGGTCGTAGACAGAAGCCAGCTGTTCCTGGGTCGTCTAGCCGGCGTCACTGATCCTGAGAAGAAGCGTAAGATTATCGGCAACACATTCATCGACATTTTCCAGGAGAAAGCCAAGGAGATTGCGGCAGCTGCTGAGAACACAGATCGAGCTGGCAAGATCGAATGGTTCCTGCAAGGCACACTATACCCGGATGTCATCGAATCTATCTCCTTCAAGGGCCCAAGCGCAACCATCAAGACTCACCACAACGTCGGAGGACTGCCGGAGAAGATGGACCTGAAGCTCATTGAGCCTCTTCGTGAGTTGTTCAAGGACGAGGTCCGCGCATTGGGCACTGAGCTCGGAATACCCGAGCATCTTGTGTGGAGGCATCCTTTCCCAGGCCCAGGTCTAGCCATCCGCATCATTGGCGAAGTCACAGCAGAGAAGGTCCGCATGGTTCAGGAGGCCGACAAGATCTGGATCGAGGAAATCCGCAAAGCAGGCTATTACCGCGCCATTTCGCAAGCATACGCTGCCCTGCTCGGTGCCAAAGCTGTCGCTGTCGTCGGAGACCAACGCCTGCATGGCGAAATTATCCATCTCAGAGCTGTTCAAACGACCGATTTTATGACTGCCAATGTATTTGATGAGTGCCCTCAGAAGTGGTTCAACATGGTTGGTGGACGAATCGCCAACGAAGTTGCTGGTGTGGCTCGGGTTGTCTACGAAATCACTGGCAAGCCTCCTGCTACAATCGAACTGGAGTAATGCTCTCGAGCATGTCTAGAGGCATCGAGCTGGGTCGAAAAGCATAGATAGCGCAGGCGTTGGTAGAGAACGATTAGATGATTAGATGCGCGATGATACCCACGAAAGCGATGGATACTGTTTACAATCCGGTTTCGAATCTCTTCTCTTGGACGAGTCACGGCCATTTGTCGTCATCTTGCTTGTAGTATGCGCGATTCATGGTAACAATCACGAAGTCGCGCCGTTATGGTTATGGTTATGGGTATGTATGGTTCCTGCATGTTGTAAAGTGGACCTAATCGTCATGATGACATCCCACACCTGCTCGACAGCCCACTTCGCAGAGTTATACATATTTTGGTCTCGTGGTCACACAAACGATTCTGCTTCTTCTGATACAATCACATTCGAAGCTACAGCAGTCAAACATCCAACCAGAACAATCAACCAGAACACTCTCACAACAGAAAACTACAACAGACAGCAATAATGTCAGGCACTAGCAACGTCGGCGGCAGTGGTGTGTACGAGGCCGGTGACCAGGTAACATACTTCTCCATTCATTGCATTAACGACGATCCTAACAAGAATCCCTTCTGTAGCGCAACCCACCGCAGAATGCTCAGGGTAAGAACGAGAGCAACCGCGACCGCTTTGACGACGGCAAGGAGAATGCACACAACCAACTCGACTCCAAGGATGAGCGATCTCTCGCCAACAAGCTCGAGAACGCTGGCCCACAGAACACGGTTGAGAGTGATGGACCAAAGTCACAAGAGGACAAGGAGAGGAAGATTGATGCTACGTTGCCGGTAAGTTGTGCCGCCATGAGTCGTACATTGCTAACAGTCGCTTCCATAGGCCAAGAACCACGGCAACGAGCCTTCAAAGGGCGCCAAGCTCGACCAGGAGCTGAGAGAAGAAGAGGAGGCCGAGCTCAAGAAGAAGGGTAACTTCGGACCAGCTGCTGCGAACTAGGGGCGCAAGATCAGTTTCCATCGAAGTGCTCAGTCGAGAAAAGCTCGCAAGTGGCAAGCGCACAGAGGCGCGCTGCGAGCAACAGGACGCCCAGTCAGAAACTGAGCGAGAAGTAGAATGCATACAGGTTGCATCGCCTGCAGTCAGCAATGATACCACGAGGGGGGAGAGGCCACGGCGCGAAGAAGCTAGTATGAACAGTAGCATCGACGAGCGATAATCCACGATGAGCTTCACACGCCACGCGCACGCTTTTCTCATGAAGAAAAAAAAACCCAAAATTCTTCCCAGTGCATGTTACTGACTACCGCGCCACTTAGTCATTGCTCCAGGCTTCGGGTAGCACGAACTGCTTCGGGATCCATCTTATGGCGAACCACTCCCTACTGTTCCTGTATCGATGGAACCAATTCAGCGCCTGACTTGCCGCCTCACTACTGAAGATGGTACACCCGGTCTCCGCGTCCCTCAACACCGGCATCGCGTGCCCATTCTCCAAGAACACTACGTCCCACTCGAAGGAGCTCGTATCAATCACATGCATCGTGACTTGCTCCCTGCGCCGCCGCGACCGACGATCAAACTCATCATACGCCCAACTACAATCGTCCGTCACGGACACGAACAGCGGCGGATCATGCCCTTCCCTCTCCCCATCCGCCGTCGTCGGCGGCGTGAACCGATGATGCCAGTCTATCTGCGCCGACAGGTTCGCTGCAGATATGATGCTGCTCGCCCAGCAAGACCAGTGGTTGCGGCGATGGTCCGAGAGGTGGTGGCATTTGGTGTCGAAGTTTCCGGAGGCGTCGAGGCGGGTTAGGGAGGTGCTGTCGGTTACGCGCCAGAAGGTTTTGGGGTTGTGGAGGCCTTCGGGGAAGAGGTGGGAGCCTATTCGGGTGGTGACTGTTGAGGTGGAGGAAGAGGAAGAGGAGGAGGAGATTGGTTTTTGGGGGTCGGTTCGTTGTTGGCGCATGAGGTTGGGGCCGAGGGAGAGGTTGCGGAGGATTGCTGCTGTGGGAGGGGATATCATTGAGCGCAGAGTACGCGAGGGGGCGAGCAGTCGGGATGCTGTACGGGCTTGTTTTGTGGGTGGTGGTGGTGTAGCTGGTGGTGGTGGAGCTGGTTGGAGTTGGGATTCCCGTTGCTGCGTGGCGCGGCGGTCGCTGGTGGCGGAGTATTCGTGGAGGTGATGGAGAGTGGGTCGAGGGAGGGCGAAGACTTTGAAGTGGTAGAGGGGCATCTGAGCACGAGGGGTTGGCGTGCGGAGGGCGCTTCTTCTCAGTCGAGATGAAGTGGTTGTCTGGTGGTGGTGAGATGTCCCCTGTCTTTTGGCATGGACTGTGGTTGTTTCATCGAAGATACTTTATTTGCTGCTGGGTTGTGGGCGTGGGCGAGGATGCTGACCTACAGGCAAAAGTCATCACTGTTGCAGTGGTACAGCGCAGGGCAAAGGGGAATGATAGATGCCCTGCCCAGAGCCTTTTGAGTGAGTGAGTGAGTTGAGGGGGGATGATCATATTTCCTGCAGTCCTGAGACACTTCTCCGTTTCGCCATTTCGCCATGTCGTGGACAGAAGCTTGATGACGCAGAGCTGTACGGCATGCCTCACTTGTAGTAGTCAGCACCCGAACCCGCACGGCCACAGGTGGCTTCTCCTGTGGCTTATGGTGGAAACAATCGACCCGCTCGTCTGTCTGTCTGTCTGTCTGTCTGTCTGTCTGTTTGTTATCAACTCTCTCGTCTTGTTTGTGATGACCTACCCAAACCATCGACAATTTTATACACACACACACACACACACAGCAACTCGAGGATGCTTGCCTGGGGCCATGAGGCAGCAGCAGCATCGCAAGCATGGGTCAAGGCTACTCGGCTGTCACGCTGCCTGCTGGCTCCAGCGCCATCGAGGCCAGTGAGCTGTCCGACCTGACGTTTGAGAAGGCGTTGGGCGGTGCACGCTTCCTCCGCACCATCAGGGCCCGGCATCACGGCGGAGTGGTCGTGGTCAAGTCGTGTCAGAAAGTGAACCCCGGCATTTCCTTCAGCAAATACGCCAAAGCCCTGAAGCAGGAGCGCGCCAAGTTGCGGCACATCTCCAACGTCCTCCCCTATGCCAGGATCCGGGAAACGAGCACGGTGGGCGTGCTGGTGCGCCAGTTCATCCACACTTCACTGTATGATCGCATCAGTATTCGCCCGTTCCTCGAAGAAATCGAGAAGAAGTGGATCGCATTTCAGCTCCTCTGCGCCGTGCGCGACTGCCACGGCCGACGCGTCTTCCATGGCGACATCAAATCGGAGAATGTGCTGGTGACGTCGTGGGGCTGGGTCTACCTCACTGATTTCGCGTCCACGTTCAAGCCGGTGTACTTGCCGGAAGACAACCCGGCGGACTTCTCCTTCTACTACGACACGTCAGCGCGTCGGACGTGCTACCTCGCGCCAGAGCGGTTCTTGGCGTCCCGCGAGACACCAAGGGAGGGCAACATCGTGCAGTGGAACATGGACATATTCAGTCTGGGCTGCGTGCTGGCGGAACTGTTCACGGAAGCACCGACCTTTACCCTGAGCCAGCTGTTCCGATACCGCAAGGGCGAGTATGACCCGACCGTGTCTCTGATGAACAAAGTCGACGACGACCACATTCGGGCGCTGATCAGCAGCATGATTCGACTCGATCCCTCCGAGAGATGGCATGCGAGCGACTATCTGGACGAGTACAAAGGCAAGGCCTTCCCGTTGTACTTCTACAACCACCTGCACACGCTCATGCAGGAGATCACGGACCCGGCCGCTGGGCGACGACCAGTGCTCGGTGGCCATGCCAACAATGGTCAGGCCGATGATCGTATTGATAGGATATATGAGGACTATGAGATGTTGTCGGTATCCCTTGGCTACGAGAACGTGGGTCCTGATGCCGCCGCCGCCGCCGTCGTCGCACCCAAGCCGCTCTATTTGCGAGGCCTGTTTCCACTCCACGTCGATTTACCCAACAGCAGGCACACCGCTCGCGCGACGAGTTCAGCTTCGAACGACAATGGAACCTTCATCCTGCTCAATGTGATCACTGCATCTCTGCGAAGCTCAGCGCGCGCTTCTACCAAGGTTCGAGCTTGCGAGCTCTTATTGGCCTTTGCCGAACAGCTTCCAGATGAAGCAAAGCTGGATCGCATACTACCATACATCATGCCGCTGCTCGACGACAGTGACGACATGGTACTTGTGGCTGCTCTGCGGACCATGACCCAGGTGTTGGCCTTGGTGACTGTCGCTTCACCGGTGAACTCGTTCTTGTTCACGCAATACATCTTCCCGAAGCTTCTCACGTTCACGAAGAGTACAGGCTTCTGCAAGAACGCCTTGGTCCGAGCCACATACGCCGCGTGTTTGGCGAGTCTGGCGGAGACTGCCTCTCGCTTTCTGGACATGATGCAGGCCCTTCGAGCAGAGGGCTCCTTACCATCGGCTGAAAAGGACGCCGAGGACGACGGTTACGCTGCCGGCGCAGATGCATACGACGCTGCGCGTGTTGAGATGCTTGAGCAGTTTGAAGGTCAAATCAAGGTCTTTCTGACCGATACCGACAACGCAGTACGCCGAGCTTTCTTGACATCGGTGTCCAGCCTATGCGTCTTCCTAGGCGAAGCAAGGGCAGCGGATGTGATTCTGACACATCTTAATACCTACTTGAACGATCCTGACTGGTTGCTGAAATGCGCCTTTTTCAGGACTATCGTGGGCGTGGCAGTGTACATCGGTGCTGCCAATTTGGAAGAATTCATTCTCCCACTCATGTTGCAATCCTTGACGGATCCGCAAGAGTTTGTTGTAGAACAGACGCTACGCTCGCTGGCGATCATGGCAGAAATGGGCCTGATGCAACGACAGAAGACGTGGGAACTCATCGACGGGGTGGCTCGATTTGAGATGCACCCCAATCTATGGATCAGGGAAGCCGCCTCACACTTCCTGTCAGCAGCAACGACTTACCTGTCAATGGCAGACATCCGCATAATTGCTGCACCTCTGTTACAGCCATATCTGAAAGTGCCTGTTGGCAGTATGGAAGTGCCAGAACTTCTAGACGCCTTGAAGAAGCCACTGCCGAGAGCAGTACTTGACCTCGCTATCCAGTGGGCTGCCCGAAGTGACAAGAGCATCTTCTGGAAGAGGAGCGGTGCAAAGGCGCAGCAGCTTTCTTACTCCGCTGCCAGCCACATGCCACCACAATCATCAGTCGCGAATCTAGGAGCGAGGTCTCTTGCCAAAGAGCCAAAGACCGATGAGGATGAGCAGTGGCTAGGTCGACTGAGGAATGCCGGTATGCGTGGTGAAGATGATATGAAATTGCTTGCAATGCGAACGATCCTCTTGCGTACCGCGGAACGGTCGAAACGTGACGACGGTCAGGCGAACGACGGCATATATGAGCAGATGATCAGCCTAACAAAGCTCAGAGTAACACCGCAGACCGTCATATTTGATGCTGATGCGCGCACTTATGAGCAGCATGTGCAAGGGACGGAGCAGAGTCGAACGATCGTTGAAGCAATAGAGGAGGCCTCGAACGCTCAACGGAAGGCAAGCATCGCCGACGATCGTATCGCGACTACTGCCGGTGGTCAGACCACAAGCGAGCTCAACCACTCAGTTGTGAATGCCTCCGCACCACAGGAGATACGCCGTCTGTCTGGCCTTCGAACACGAGGCTCCGGCAGCCTATCTTCGTCACCCGGCTCTGGACTTGGTCTTCTCGGTCGCGACGTAGATCAAGCCTTGCGTCAGAAGGGCAATGCAGCGGGTCTACTCGGAGGCGCCGACCTGCGCGGTAAAGCACTTGCTGATGTCAAGACTGACGATGTCACCGCTGCTGGTAAGCTTGACCCGGGACCCTCGCTCAGTCGTCGCAATTCGCCACGACCCGGCTCGGCACAGCAGAGAGGCGTGATGGAACGCGCTGCCAGTCATCGTGCTGTGCACAACTACGCTGGGAACGATCCCACTGTTTTGAAGTTGCTCGACGCCGTGTATGTGGACAACTTCCCCGTCGATGCTGCTGACTTCGGACCAATGATACAACCGTGCTCAGGTGCCATGCCTACGAATGCCAGCCACCCAACAACACCCGGCCCATGGCGACCACAGGGACAGCTCGTTGGAATTCTTGCCGAGCACACTGCCAAAGTCACTCGCATTGCACCAAGTCCTGACCACGTCTTCTTCGCAACGGCATCAGAAGACGGAACTGTCAAGATCTGGGATACTTCAAGGTTGGAGCGCAATATCACACACCGGTCTCGTCAAACCTATCGCTTTGCAACAGACGTTAAGGTCACCAGCTTGTGCTTCGTTGAAGCGACACACTCGTTCGTGTGCACTGGATCTGATGGAAGTGTTCATGTCGTCCGCGTCGATGTGTCTGAATCGAACAACACCACGAGATATGGCAAGCTAAGACTGGTACGAGAATGGCAAATACCTACGAAGGATCCGGCTGGGGAGCATGCAGTCTGGTCGGAGCATTATCGTGGAGACTCGACAAGCATACTGATAATGGCTACCAACCTTGGCCGACTTCTCGCTCTTGATCTGAGGTACATGGCACTTTTGTTCGTTCTACAGAATCCGGCACATCATGGCACGCCGTCCTCATTTTGTATTGGTCGCCGGCATGACTGGCTCGTGGTTGGCACGTCCCATGGTGTGCTCGACCTGTGGGATTTGCGATTCCAGGTGCGCATTCGCTCGTGGACCTTTGCAACCCCGGCACCGATCAGTCGCGTGCAGTTGCTTCCAGGACGGAAGTCTAAGACTAAGAACCGATTCTGCATTACTGGAGGCACATCGCCTGGCGACGTAAGTGTTTGGGATCCGGACAAAGGAGTATGCTACGAGGTATACCGACCGTTGCATGCAAATGCCAAAGAACGACTACACGCTCGTGATTACGAGTTCCGTAACATGGAAGACGAAAAGGCTGAAGGACTTCTCGGACGTGTTGCGGGCTCGATGGGTGCTGGCATCGACCTCGGGGAGCACAACAGCAGCTTGCCTCTACTAACAAGCTGTTCGTTCTTTGGTACTCAGCCCGTGCCGAAAGACCCTGAGTCGACGATTGCCTTTGCCATTGTTGGTGGTCCAGATGGCAAAGTGCGGTTCTGGGATTGCGAACGACTCGATGGCTGCAAAATTATTAGCGGAGGCGCGCCAGAAGAAAAGACGTCTTACACTGCCAGTCAGCTCAGCCAGGACACTCGTGTCATATCAGAGAAGTCAGCAGAAGGCAGTGACTCGTCCGGTGTCATGGAATCCAGCAAGGTCACGCCAGCTAAGACTGCGAAGAGGAGTGGAAACGCCAACGCTGTCAAACTGCCGTCAAGATACGACACAATCAGACAGTCTGCGCAGAACCTCTTGAGTGCACATCTCGATACGATCACGGACGTTGCGCTGCTGCAACGACCGTTTGGCATGGTGCTGAGTGCGGATCGAACTGGACAAGTCTTCGTACATCAGTAGTATCGGAGCACTCACGACCCTTGTTGCCTCTGCGCGCGTTGAGAAAAGTCAACGAACTCTCTCCCGTTGCCATAACACGTTCGCACAGCAGGGTAAGATTTGTATACGATTTTCCCTTGCAAAAGCATCATCAGGCTAAGCAAGTATCGCTATGTCACGGGTAATGTGCTGCTCTAGTCGGTAGTGGGACTCCATTGCCGCATCTGTATTATGTGTATTGCCTTTCCATGCGCCTGTCGATCCGGCAGGAATCTCTCTGCCGACCCCGGCTTTGTGGCTTAGCTTGTTGGCCTATCTTCCTCCAACACACATCTGAGTTTGGTGGCCTAGACGACGCAATCTGCGTGCGTACCTTAAGCGAGCTATGCTATCGGTCGGCAGTTGGAATCTTGTGTTGTCTTCGAGATCCTTTGCTGCATTCTTATCTCAACTTGTATCAACTATGCTCCAAGGCATTGGATGAAGGACTGACTGCGATAGAATCGTGCCTGACATGACAGGCACGAAGCTGGAGCTCAGTCTCACAGAGGACAATATCGGAGCTCATGCGGCGCCCAGCCAAATATCTTACGAGAAAGATGACGTCCGCGAAGCGCACGAAATCTTCCAAAGGACCTCCGAGGGTGTCAACTTCCGAACAGTATCATGGCAGCGCGCGACTATCATCTTCCTCAAGATTCAGTTCGCCATGAGCATCCTCGCAGTACCCAGCGCAGCCGCTACTCTAGGTGCAGTCGGAGGTGCTATCTCAATCGTGGGCTGGGCAGCGCTCAACACATACACTGCCATCATTCTGGGCGATTACCGGAACCGCCATTCTGAGTGCCATACTCTCGCTGATATGTGTGGCAAACTGTGGGGCCGAATTGGGAAAGAGCTGGTCGCTGTCCAGATTCTGGTTGCGCAAATCCTGATCACGGCTGGCGGCATTGTGTCCATATCGACTGCCCTCAATGCGCTCTCGAACCACGGCGCATGTACTGTCATCTTCAGCTTCGTTGCCGCCGTTCTGATCACAGGCTTCTCTTCCATAAGGACTTTCTCCCGCCTCGGGTGGCTCACCTGGCTCGGCTTCTTCACATTCTTTGTGGCGGTCTTCATCTTCGTTGTAGCTGTCACGCAGCAGGATCGACCGGCCGCCGCTCCGCAGACTGGTCCGTTCGATCTTGGATGGACGGCAATTGCATATCCCACTTTTGTGGCTGGCATGACGGCGAGTGCTAATTTGTTCATCTTCGGGAGCGGAAGCTCGATGTACTTGCCTGTGATCTCGGAGATGCGGAAGCCGAAGGATTATCGCAAAGCGACCTTGGTGAGTATACTTGTACTGGAAACATGCTGCATCGCTGCACGCCCTTTTAGAGAACGACTCGAGACTGCGTGTTGTTGTTGTTGTCTGTCCCATACTTTACGCCGTGGCATAGCTAACGTCCTCGTTTCCTTAGGTAGCTGGCATCGCCAATGGCGCGCTCTATCTGGTCTTCTCACTCGTGATCTATCGCTGGTGCGGTGTCTGGATCTCAACGCCTGCCTTCGGGAGTGCTGGAACATTATTCAAAAAGATAAGCTATGGCATTGCATTGCCAGGCTTAGTCATCGGGGTCGGCATATACCAGCACGTTGCCGCAAAGCTCGTATTCGTCCGTATACTGCGAAAGTCGCGACAGTGAGTTGCGATTACTTTCTCGACCTCGCCGAGCACAACTAACGAGTCCCCAGCCTACAAGCAAACACTGTGTTACATTGGACGACCTGGCTTGGAGCCAACTTGATACTCGGCGCCCTTGGTTTCGTCATCGCAGAAGCCGTGCCAATTCTCAATTACCTGCTCGGTCTTGCGGGATCGTTGTGCTTTGCTCCGTTCAGCTTGATCTTCCCAGCGCTGCTGTGGATGCATGATTTTGAATCTTACCTTCATGGTAATGCAATCAAGAAGACCTTTTACGCCATGCATGTGTTGGTATTAATGCTCGGGTTGTTCATGGTCGTGGGCGGCACGTAAGTGCAAAGTGAGGAAACGTCTGGTTTCGTGGAAATGGCTGACAGGCTGACAGATATGGAACGGCTGTATCGATCCGTGATGCATACGCCAACGCCATGATCGGTAAGGCCTTCGATTGCGCCGACAACTCCGGCTCTACCAAGTGAAGCGTCTTGCTTGCTCTATTGCACCATGAGGACCTATGTCCATCCAACGCCCCGCTGACACCTCTAATGAACAAAGGTGTATTTCCACATCTAGTCGCCGTTTCAGGCCGACGGCTTCAGCTCTTGCCCTTCTGTTGATGAGCTGACCGATACCGCTGCAAATGCTTGGTTCTTAGACTTCTTGACCCGTATGTCAGGGAAGAAGATGCCAGGATGGCCGACAGTCAGCAGGATGCATGCGATGGCAATCATACTACTATGGCGTCAGCATGATTCACAAGAGGCTGTAAGATAGTGACGGGACTTACGCTCCATCGAGCACCATGAAGTCGGTCTCATTCTGCATCAATTTACTGCCCCAACCGCCAGCCATTTCGGGAAGCCTGCCAAGAGATCAGTATGACCACCATATGCACTCTTTCCCTCACGCGCCACTCACCGATATATGCACCGAATAAAGATCGTCAAGAACGCAAAAGCCGAGCAGCCCAAATAAAATCTGAACGCAGGCGTCCGGGCATACTGCGTCCCACCATTCGCGAACACTGTTGTCCTCGAAATCGCATCAGACCTCAAGACCGTAACCCCAAAGTCGATCGCCAATAAGAAACAAATCGCCATAGTCGCAACCTGCACCGCAATGCCCGCAATCATAAGATCATTTCCAGCATCCTGCAAGCCGCCATCACTACCACTCGCGAGCCCTCCCCCAACAGCCTGCAATAGAATACTAAACGCATCCGCGCTAATGAAGATCCACGTGTAGAACTTGGGCTGCAATCGACTCATCTCCGGCCCCAGAGCCATGACAATATGCTTCAAAGTCAGGTATATTCCCGCAGCGAGGAAACTCGGCGCGATGATGAGGCATACGATCTGCGTTTTGAAGCCAGCGTCGTTCCAGGGGTTGGAGTGCATCATGATGCGGCCGCCGTAGCCGATCGCTTCGCCGAGGCAGCCGATTGTGGCGACGGTGCCGAAGGAGGGCAGGCGGTACACGAGGGCTAGGATGAGTTGGGCGACGGTGCAGAGGGCGAAGATGGCGAGGAGGATGATGTTGGCGGTTAGGTTGGGGCGGTAGCCATAGGTGGTTGCGTCGATGGGACAGAGGGGTGTGACGGAGGTGCAATTGTCGAAGGGGGAGGTTGTTGTGTTCGACATTGTGGTGTTGTTGCGCTGGCAATGGTGTATACTAAGTGGAGGAGGGATATGTGACTTGTGGTTGGGGGGAAAGCGAGGTCGTGTGCTGTGGAATATATGTTCTCATCCACCTTGGTGCCTTGAGACGGGATGGTCTTTGCTCGTCAATGGACTCCTGTCGACCCTATGCGCGCTGCAAACACGTGAGGTCTCTACCGAAATCCTGCGCTTGTTCTGCTGCATAGTGTGAAACGTGGCTGCTGACGCTATACTTCTAAAATAAGTCTACTCGCGCAGCCTGAGCTGAACTGTCATGGTGGAGAGGAGATTCTGGTGGAGGCTGTGCTAAGTAAGACTTATTAGTAAGATCATTAAACTTTAGAACTACTTACCCGCCGGCCGTAACTGAATCCTTCGGTTTTCATCATGGTGCTGCTTAATAGATGGCGTTGTAGGATTCAGATGCAGATGAAGATCTCAATGCTAATGCTGACAGCCGCCTATAGTTGTTGTCAGCGCCTCGTATACCTCAAAAGTGGATCTTCACAAGTCAGCGAGCTATCCAATTACCTGGCCAGATATGGACCGCGTTCGCTACCAACAATGGCTATGCTCTGTGCAATTTTCCAAAATCGTGACAACAGACGAAGCTTGCTGGAGAAGCAGCGTATCATCAGAGCGGATGGATCAAAACTCGATGCCTAATGGCATGATCCTTTTTGTTTCGCCCGTTCGCATGCAAGACGTTCGAACCTGCTCAGCATCCTGTTCGTGACGACGACAACGACAACAACAACAGAAGGAACTTTGCGCTGCTCTACTAGTCCTTACGAATGAGTTTTCTCTGGCCCTGTGCATTCTCCGATGCCATACCAACGAAGAATGACCGAGTTTCCTAGCGTAGCAAACATTCTCGGAGGGTGAATGGAGGCTGGTCGTAAAGTAGATTCGTTGGCTTCTATATGCTCTTGCTTAGGAGCGATGCCTGGTCGACTAGGCGCGGTAACGTTCCTAGCAACGTTGTCGGGTCGACGTTACGGGACGGTATATCTTCGAGCGGGTAAGGTGACGATGCGCTGTCATCACCCCATCTCAATCGGCGTATGCTCTCGCGTATCCCGCCATCTCGACGTTGCATTCCTTTAGTCGGTCTTGATCCAGCTGATCTAGTCTAGGTCGGTAAGACGAAGGCATTCGCCAGCTATACGGGCAGAACCTCCGACGACCTGTTCAGCGCACATTAAGAACAGAAATACAGCAAGCCAGTTTTGAGTAACAATATCGGCGCCAAGCAAGAGATGATGCTGTCCCAGACGGAGGTCGCAGAAGAGGAAAAGCAGCAGTTGAAGAGCAGCGAAGACGTCTTTGGAGTCATCATAGCTCCGTGAAACAGTCAGCGCGCTGCGAGAATGCATCGTTCGATTCGGGATGAGCAGGTACGAAGCTTATGCTCGTTGCTATGCACTATCCCCATGTCCCTCCGCCACCTCGTCCCTGCCTCCGCTGCGCACTTAACCTCCAATCATCATCATTCGCAAAGCGGTTATGCAGTGGCTGTATAGTCTCTGCCTTTTTCCGCTTACTCATACCCAGACCATCCTTTCCAGCAACCTTGAAGAACGTCGGCGCAGCCTCTACAAGCCATTTCGGCTCGATGGCCGTTACGTTGTGCATGTACTCGCGGGTCGTTTCAACCAGACTGTGGTAGATAACATGTTCTGCGTGCTTTCCAAACAGTGCTGAGGCCGGGTGCATATATACAGGCGTGCCTTCGACCAATGTCTTGTAGCCCTCTTGAGGATCTTTGCGAGCGCTGTTGCGAAAGAACCCACTACAGAGCGCTTGCCGTACACGCATGGTGTCGCGACCGCAAGAGACGACTCTCAGTCTGTGGCGTTCGAGGATCTGGACCAGTTGCTTGCGAACGTCTTCAGCACGCTTCATGCTTCTGGGCTGGATGAAGTTCTCAAAACACCACGGGTCGCTGCGGCCGGAGCTTTTCCATTGCTGATAGACGTTAAGCATGGTGAGATGATCACCAGCCGGGTCATGGAACTTTGCTTTCTTTTGATCGGCTTGTTGCTGCTTTTCCTTGGGCCGATGGAAGACTGTTTGCACGGCTGAGATCATGGAGACGATCGAGAGCATCTCTTCACTGCAGCCGAGGTCGACCGAGACTATGAGGGACTTTGCAAGAGCAGGGTCCATAGGGAAGTCTGCCATGCGGCGTCCCAGGCGCGTCAATAGACCTTCGTCGTCAAGTGCTGAGAGCGCATAGAGTTCTTCGAGAGCTGTCAACATAGTATTGGTCGGTGGCGGGTCCATGAAGTCAAAGCCAAGGAGATCGTTGATTCCCATTGCTTTGAGCATGAGAATGGTGTTCGACAGGTTCTGGCGCTGGATTTCCGGGATGGTGGTGGGCAGCATCTCACTTTGGAAGGCGGCCTCGGTGTAAAGTCGGAAGCATTTGCCGGGTCCTGTTCGTCCTGCACGTCCAGCACGCTGTTTTGCTTGTGCTTGAGAAATGGGCGTGACTTGCAGTCGGTCCATGCCAAGCTTGGCATCATATGCAGTCTGTTTCACGAAGCCTGGATCGACCACGAAATATATGCCATCAATGGTAATACTCGTCTCGGCGATGTTCGTGGCGATGACGACCTTTCGGGTACCATCAGGCGCTGGCTCGAATATACGACTGGCAATCTCTGATGGCAGTGCACCATAGATTGGCAGAATCATCAGCTCGGGCACTGAAGGCCCCAGCGCTTTCATGCGTTCGAAGAGGATTTCGCAGCTCGTATCGATCTCCTCCTTACCAGTCAAGAACAGCAAGATGTCACCAGGCTTTTCCGTGAGGTGAATTTGCATTACAGTCGTTAACGCAGCATCAAGATAGTCGCTTTCTGGCTCCCGGCTGTACATGATCTCAACAGGGAACGTCCGGCCAGGGATAGACAGAATTGGGCACTCATTGAAGTATGTCGAGAACTTCTCGGCATCCAACGTGGCAGATGTGACGATAAGCTTCATGTCCGGCCGTCTCTTCAACGTCTTCTTTAGCAGTCCAAAGAGCACATCCGTTGCGATAGTGCGCTCGTGGGCTTCATCCAACATGATGACGCTATATTTGTTGAGTTCGGGATCTAAAAGGATCTCACGTTGCATGATACCGTCAGTCATGTACTTGATCTTCGTGTTCTCCGACGTCTTGTCCTCGAAACGGATCGTATAGCCGACTTCTTCACCAAGTCTGCATCCCACCTCGTCACTGACACGCTGTGCCACTGACATGGCCGCCACACGACGAGGCTGAGTGCATCCAATTATGCCGTTGTTGCCAAAGCCGTCTTCAGCCAAATACTGTGTGAGCTGTGTTGTCTTACCAGAACCAGTATCGCCGACCACGATGAGCAGCTGATACTGCCTGACAGCATCGAGGAACTGCTTCCGCATCTTATATGCTGGTAGACTTTCACGCTGATCCTTGATCGACATGTCTGTTCTTTTGCCACGTTCGGCTTTGTTAGTAGCAATCTTCTTCCACTCAGGCATCTCCTGATTACCGTTCTGCGTAGGTTGACGTAAATCGCTAGCGAATCTTCGCTCCCCTGGGGCTACCATCGGATCATTCCATTCTTGGTTGAGATCGGTCTTCGCAGCCTCTTCCTTGGCTTTGTCTTGCGCTTCCTGTTGCTTCAGATCTCGCCGCTCCTTGGCGAGCACGTCTCCCTGCATTGCCGCCCTATTCATGCTGCCATCAGGCGCTTTGATGACACGGATAGGCGACAACTCCAGGGATTGCTTAGTCTGACCTGCGAGGAAAGGCGGTTCTTCCTCACGCACTTCAATGTCTACATCCTCTTCTTGCTCTATCTGTTCGCCGTTGACAGCTGCGTTGAAGTCCTCGTCCAGATCTGGGAAATCGGCGGCCTTTATGACACCAGATGCAATAAGCTGACGAATCTCCCATCTCTCCGGGCTGGTCATCCGTTTCCTTTGCTTCCTGCCGTTCATATTGCCCTCGATTACTGGTACTGCAGTCTTAAGTTCGGCTTCTAGACTGTTGCCATTCAGCGCCATTGCATTGGCTCCAGTTCCAGCCAAGCGTCTGCCCGCATGGAGGTCTTGGCCGGTTGTTTGGTCGACTTCTGACATGCTGAGGGATATGCGCTTGTCTTGCACTTTCATGACCTTTACCTTTACTTCTTGGCCTCGTGCAACCAGATCACTGGGATGATTCACCTTGTGATCAGCCATTGCAGAGATGTGTACCAGGCCATCTTGCTTCCCCTTCACGCCTCGTAGCTGTACGAAGACGCCAAAGTCCTTCACACCCGTGACCCAGCCGTCGTAGATCTTGAAAGGCACAGGCTCATCGTCCAGTTCTGGGGAAGGGGCTCGATCGAAAGAGTCCCTCCTACTCCTCCGCTTGTGTTTGTCGTCGCTGCTCCTTGGCGACCGATCACCTTGCCGCCGTCGGTCTTCTCGCGGCCTGTGGGTCCTGGTTCTCCCAAATTCGTCCTCAAACACATAATGGTCATTCTTTCTCCTAGGACTCCTTGATCTTGATCGCGATCTCCTGGAACGCTTCCGAGGCGCATCCTCCCCGTCTCGAAGATCCGGTTCAACGCCGCGCTTGATGCCGTTGGCCGGTTTCTTCTTCGTATCTGCAAAACCCTCTAGCAGTGCAAAGGTGTCGTTGAGCGCATCTTCGTGAATGTCTCTGTCGGGCATTGCCAGACCCTTGAATTTGTATTTCCTGCTGTCCTTCTCACCTCCAGGCGCCAGAGCTTCGAGTTCATCCATAAGATCCAGCCCATCAGTCTTGCCCTGAGCACCCTTGTATTTTGGATGCATTGTCCGTATTAAGCGATCGATGTTCTCGGCCAGCGCCCTCGAGAAGCCGAAAGCCTCCAATTCCTTCGCAAACTCGTCCGTAGAGGCGCATTTCGCATGTTCGGCGATGATGAATTCAGAGATGGTCTTATCGCTCATGCCCATGTGCTGGCTGATTTCGCTGGTGATCTTGCTAACCAGCGATAAGATCTCAAGCTGCTCGAAATCGTCCATGCTGGCAAGACGACTGCCAAGCGCAGTTGAGAGGAAACAGAAACAGGATGAGCGAAGTTGTGTGCATATGCCATCTGGAAGGCATCCATGAATCGTAGCGGCGGATCGAAGCTAGCGGAGGGCTTTTGCTAGCGTCGTCCCATGAATCGTGTATAGGCGAGAAGCACCTACTATACATAGATAATGTGCCTCGACGAACCCTAAACCGTGGAATCTCGTGCACACATGCGTCTTCAGCTGTAACATCGACATCGACGTCAATTCCAACTTCAGCAGATTACGCCCGCCATATCTAGACCAGACGCGGTGCCAGAACCCATGATCACGCGGCCCAGCCTTGAGAACAGAGTGTTCTGCTTGCGAGGCCAGCCGTGGCCCCGGAAGACAACATACACCATCTACGAGATTGGCTGCAGAGACACTACGCCCTAGTGCCGTATCATCCTACACAATGAATCGTGCGTCATGGCTCACTACCTTTGTGACTGATAATACTTACTAGCGGCCTGCTGGCATGATGGCGGGTGCCATAGCCTTGGCTGCACCAATTGAAGACTACCAATTGCCGAATCTTGCTGAGAGCCGAGTAGCTCGCGAGCCAATATTGTATGGCGAGGTATGTTGTTTCCAGCCCGTAGCCTGCTGCCTATAATTGCTCATATTCTTGGAGCTCGCAGCTCATGGGGTTTCTACGACACTGATCGGCTCTTGAGCAAGATGTGTTGAAGAACCGCATCTCTAGTATGGATATGTGACGGCATAGACCAGAGAAGCTAAGCGATGACTATGGATACAGTACTCAGCAGTACACGTATGCATTGAGCTTTAAGAAGTCGCATGCGAGCACAAAAGCTCCGCTCTCTTGCCAACAGCATGGCGCAGCTACAGCAGCGTACTGTCAACGCATTTGCCGGAGACCGCAAATTGCAAGTCAATGTATGCAATTACCCTGTTTCGTCATGCAGGAATGAGTGAAGAAGGCCATCTCTTGTCATCGAGGACGTGCTTTTCTTCCTGTCGCCATGTCTATCCGTTTGATCACCATAGTAATATTTCATGATATACTGCCCTCGTTCAGATCTCTTGGCGATAGGTACGGATGTGCGACCTCCGACCATGTGTGTAGCGTAAGCCCGAAGAGGCTTAGGGCTCCCGCTGCATAGAAGTCCGGACGGCTTGATGCACGTGACCACTTGATGCACGGATTCTACGCGTCAACGCGTCTACTTTAATTACTATTATCTCTACCAACATGGACCTAATCGAGCTAGTATTAAAGGACCTTACTCTCTAAGACAAGCCTAATATATCTTAGGTTACTAAGCAATATAGTATGTATCGCTCTACGCTATTAAGGCGGTTT
>KZ106766.1:0-11851 GCA_000504385.2 Exutisphaerella laricina CBS 326.52
AGCTACTCGTACCTACTATAGAGTCTTCTTCGCCTTCTTAGTAATATCTACCTAGCGCTTTCGTAGTAGTATACTAGTAATAACGATAATAGTAGCGATATAGTAATAATAAGAGAATAGATATAGTCGAATTTAGCTAAGCCGGCAACATAGTCGCTTCGACGGCTACCGAGGCAAGGTTTACGCTATAGATCTATATAACTATCGATACGTATCTACTTAGCTATTATACTATCGATAGCGAGGTAAGATATAGTAATAACCGACAACTACCGACAGTGGCTAGTATCGACCTATCGACAAAGTAGACGGGGCCTAAGGTAACACTTCTTCTCTGTCCCCTCCGGTGAAAAAATTGAGTCTGCTTTGTTAGGAATGTCGATATCAGGTTTCTGGGTTTCCCCGCAACCTTACATGCCACTGGCCAGAGAGGAGTGGAGGAGGCGAGACGAACTTCTGATTGGTGCGCATTTCAAGAGGGCGGCCGGTATTCGTGCGCAAGGTCGCGGACTCCCTTGATTATTGTCGTCCGAGATCGTACATTCATCGGACCCGCATGTCGTTTCGTCTCTAGCTGGCGAAGCAGTTGGCTGGACGTGCCATGATTCATCAAGGGGCGCGCAGAGACAGCAGTGACGCCCCGGAATACGTACATCTGGAGGTCAGGGTGGTCTTCTCAGACTTGTCCTCGTAAGCCAGACCACCTGCTACTCATGCATGCATGTATTTACTGATCTGTCTCCAGTTTTTTTGCGTCCACGTGCCGCGAATCTGTGCTTTCAATGTTGTTGAAAACACGTGGCCGACGAAGCTATCCTATGCCACTAATCTCGTCAGCTTGGTCGGTAGTGTCACAACGAGCATATGTAAGGCGCATCCATGGATTCCATGCAGGGCAATTATTAGGTACTCGGTCGGCTTTGTGCTAGGCTATTCGCACCTCGCTTCGCAGTACGTAGTCCCATGCGTGAGCTTCAATTTCATTTCTGCTTGTTGTTGGCGGGGTCTTTGTTTGGCATCGCTGCCCTGGCCTTGGCCTACCAACGAAGCACATGATTCGACAGAATGCCCATTCACTTCCACTAAGCGATGACGTGCTACAGCCAATTCAGCACCCCACTTCGAGGGGCACAGATTCTTTGAATTTGGTATTGTGCTCAGTAATCGTTGAATACATTTACTTGCTCTCTTCTCCGACCAAGAAAGACTCACCTTACATCTACATCTCCCACACCGAACAGCTCTTCTTCCACCACACCACACCACTCAACATGGCAGACCGTCCCGCACCTCTCCGCCTCGGTAGCGTTGCCCCAAACTTCGATGCAGAGACCACTGCTGGCCCCATCAACTTCCACGAATTTATCGGTGACAACTGGGTCATCCTGTTCTCCCACCCAGAGGACTACACTCCAGTCTGCACAACTGAGCTTGGTGCCTTCGCGAAGCTCGAGCCAGAGTTTACCAAGCGTGGTGCGAAGCTCATCGGCCTGAGCGCAAACACCATTGAGAGCCATGGCGGCTGGATCAAGGATATCAACGAGATTTCGGGCAGTAACCTCCGCTTCCCAATTATTGGTGACAAGCAGCGCAAAGTTGCTCTTGCCTACGACATGTGAGTAAAGGCTACGAGCAGGAGAGCGGGAGTCGTGCTACGACGCCACTCTGCATTCAGGCCAGAGACTTGGCGGCGTTCTGGAGGTCCCGGCACGGTTTTCGAGGTTGTCTCGAAGCTAGCTGGTGCTTGCTGGAGCCACAGTCGTTCCTCTTTGCCTCAATAGCAGCGCTAACATTTCACGACCCATGCGATAGAGCTGACATTTGCTGAAACAGGATCGACCACCAGGACGCTACCAACGTCGACGAGAAGGGCATCGCTTTCACCATTCGCAGCGTTTTCATCATCGACCCAAAGAAGACCATCCGTCTGATCCTCTCATACCCAGCTTCGACCGGCCGCAACACTGCTGAGGTGCTTCGTGTGCTCGACTCGCTCCAGACTGGCGACAAGCACAAGGTCACCACTCCAATCAACTGGGTGCCAGGTGACGACGTGATTGTGCACCCGAGTATCAAGAGCCCGGAGGCAGAGAAGCTCTTCCCAAAGATGCAGGTATGTACATCGAGGGCAGCAGAGCAGAATGCATGACTCCTCTAGCATCAAACAGCTTCGGGATAGAATGGCGCACCGAAGTCTCCATGAACCCCAGCATGACTGACTCTTTTTTGCTTCCAGGTTGTCAAGCCATACCTCCGTTTCACTCCACTGCCAAAGGAGCAGACCTCTGCTGCCGTCTGACTTGGCGAATATAGCTTCAGGGAAGCATGGGCGAATGAGTGGGGAAGGCCCGTCACCGATACCCAACACTGAAGACTCGACTCCCTTGAGTACAGTTCGGAATGATCAGCAAAACGATATAGGAATGAGAATGAAACAAATGGAAGTAGAATGGAGAACGCGTCACGGGAATTTGTTTCCGCTTCACGTGTATCTGTACTCTGAGTATAACGGCGTGAACAGAGCATAGACAAATGTACGGCATGGAAGTCGCGCGGCACGCCGTCCATACCCCATCTGCCGCGCGTATGTTTCTGCTGCCAAGCCCGGCCTTCGATTTTTGGTATGCTTTGAAGATGTAACGAGGTGGGTAGCGACTGCTGCTTACTAGGAATCTACGCTCGTCCAGGATCTTTCCAATTCCTTCTCCACACAATCGAACACACCATCATCGTCCACGTTATTCCAGAAGTAGATGTAATTTTTTTGGTACTGTAGAAGATTGTGGAGGCTCTTGCCTAGTGGTCTCAGATGCACCATGTGGGGTGAGACACTCGATCGAGCAGGACAGATGAGGGCGAGGGCGCAGCATTGATGACACGTATCGACGTCGAACATACGGGCCCGCAGTGGCAGTGGGTAGCTGTGAAGGGGGAGAAGACGCTCGATGGACCGTCGGGAGTGCTACATACTGCTGAAACAGAGGACTCGGTCGAGTCGTGAACTCCTTCGCCGGCGGGGCATAGTGGTCGATAGGGAATAGCACCTACCACGAGAGTAACAAGTCAATATCAGATCAGCCTGAAGACGGGTTCCAAAGAACTCCTCTTGCTCGTGGCAATGCTCATCAGCTGGTTCGGCCCTCTCGACTTCACTTCCGCACTGCCGCCATGTCGCACCTCTGTCTTCCACGTTGGCTGGTCCTAGGGGGCACAATCTCGTCAATGTAAGCAGCCGATGCACGGTCTCGTGGTTGGCCGGGTTGGCAACGTTCAGTTCCTGACAGCCGATGAACTCCTGTGCGTAGCCGATTGAGGCTCACGAGCACGATCCTGCTTGGAGCTGTCCAAACAGGGTGCCATTCAGGTCCTATCGCGGTCACATTCAGCTGCGACAATGTCTGAGGCGGCGCAGTGCGTCGACGTCCCGCGAGCCTGGCGCAGACTGCTATGCCATCACGAAAGGTCTTTCATGTTGCGATCAATGGTGGAGTTTCGTCCAATGCAAGGTTTGTGCCTTCTCCGCAGAAGGAGGAGAGCTCATTGGCAGGATTAAGCGAAACAGTGATATTGGGCCGGATACGGCGAGACAATATCCGCACTGTCAAAGCACGCTCTATGAAGCAACTTGTACATTGCACTGGTACCTACCACACATCCTCAGCGCCCGCGGCCAATCTGAACAGGTGAGCATATGCAATTTGCGTTCCCTAGCGTGCTCTTTCCGCCCTTGGTCTGGTCGTATCCCAGTGGGCGCGAGGGACAAACACGCACTACCGCGACGCAAAACATCCGGAAGCATGGCACAACAGGGCAACCTGCATACAGCGGACGTCAAACAGCCTGCCGCGCCCATCGCAGCGCCTTCAGACCCCACCAGGACCACGGCAGGAAATCGAGGGCTCTAGCCACCCATCGCGAAGACGAAGATGCCATACCCGGGTCGCGGGCGATATGTCGCTCATTGTCCCCTGCCTCTGCTTCTGCGTTGCGTTGCGTTCTTTCTGCCCTTCCGTACCATAGTATCTTTAACATAGACACCTTCTCCACGAACAGTCAGGCTCCAGGCTGACCGCAGATGTCTTTTCCTCTAGGAGCGATCGCCTTCCCAGCGGCGGTCGCGGCAGACGGTAGCACAACCCTCTATTCTGACAGACCAAGAACGTCCAAATCCACCAAAGCCAGCTTGCAGTCAGAATCGCATTCACAGATTACCAAGTCCCTCGACAGCGACCGATCGGACTCTGCGACGCAAACAACCTCCGCCAAGAAGAAGAACGCGCAAACCCTTTCTTCGCGCGCTTGGGTGTCACTGACCAGAGATCGCAAAGACTCTGCGGCGACTGAAATCTCTATTCAGTCATCACTTGCGCCACGACATTCATCTTCATCGGCAGGTAGTGACCGCCGTTCGCCACACGACTCTTTCGATCTACCATTCCTCCCGCCCAGCAAGAACTTTGCTAGACCGAAGCACGTTCCCATCGTTATCCCCGTCGAGTATTCTTATGTACCATCTGGACTTTTCGACTCAAGCTTCAGCTCGTCTTTCAGCTCATTCTTAAGTGGCATCGATTCTCCAACAGATAGTACTGATCCAAGCACACCTTCGTGCACACCGCGTCCTGAAAGCGCGCGCTCGGTGCCAAGGCATGTGGAGATAAAGATCCCTGACTTTGCGAACCCTTGTCTCAGAGAGCGAGGCACTGCCTGGACGCCGCCCATTGCCATTACTAAACAACCTGTTCGTGTGGCCAACCCTTTCATCGACGTGTCCAAGCTATCACCGCCCGACATGTCGGAGCCAACCCCGGAGTCAAGTAGAGCCAACACAATGGACTCACATACTTCTCGACCGTCGCCGAATCACCTGTATGCTAGCAGCACAGATAACACATCAAACGCTGCACTTAGCTCATACAGCAGCCAAACCAGTCTGGCTGGTATGCGATCAGAGTACGAGTCACCATCGGAGGCCGAGTCAGCAGCGGAGGTGCAATCAGGCGCACATACACCTTCGCAAAGCAATGCTGGGAGCACTACTAACCTCCATGCACCGAGCAATGGTCCCTCGAACCTATCTGGTCTTGTTTGCAACGTGCACCGTACCACTGGAAAGGAACCACATCCTCTTGTGGGCGCGACTACTACCATACTTGGTGACAAGCTGTACGTATTCGGTGGCAGGAGGCTTTCAAGAACGAAGCCGCAGTTGACTGCGAATCTGTACGAGCTGGACTTAATCAAGCGCCATTGGACGAAGCTGGACACGAAAGGTGATATACCACCTCCAAGGTACTTTCATAGCACTTGCGCGCTGGGCGACACCAAGCTGGTGTGTTATGGCGGGATGTCACCAGCTCCAAATCTTGAAGTCTCAGCTGAAGCGCAACCCGAGGTCATTGTAATGTCAGATGTGCATATCTTCGATGTGACGAACGCAACATGGACGAAGATCACCACGCCTGACGCACCACAGGGGCGTTATGCGCATTGCGCTGCAATATTGCCGTCAGCAGCAGTCTTCGCCTCCTCGAGCGCGCCGATGTCGGCAGTACACCACAACCCGGCCAGCTCGCAACCCAATCAAGGCTCGTTGGGTGTCAATTTAGATGGTACTGGAGGCGCAGAGATGGTGGTGGTTGGTGGTCAAGACAGTGCAAACCACTACATCGAGCAAGTAAGCGTGTTCAACCTCAGAAGCCTTAAATGGACAGGCACTACCGGCATGGGACGAAGCTGTGGCGCATATCGCAGTGTGGTGACGCCACTTCCGTCCATGAGCGCAGCACAAATTGGCGCTGGACCTCATGCACAGTGCGATAATGATGACGAGGATGAGGAGCCTTCGACGATTGGGTCTGGCGCGCCTATGCTAATATACTCGAATTACAATTTTCTGGACGTAAAGCTTGAGCTGCAAGTACGGTTGACGGACGGCACACTCACGGAAAAGCCAATGCAGACCACGGTTTCACCGCCAGGCCTGCGCTTTCCCAATGGCGGCGTTATTGACAACCATTTCGTCGTGTCGGGGACGTTCTTGACATCATCAAAGCAGGAATACGCCTTGTGGGCGCTCGATCTCCGCACGCTTACCTGGAGTCGAATCGATGCTGGCGGCAATATATTTAGCCAAGGAAGCTGGAATCGCGGTGTGCTATGGAGCCGGCGAAATTCATTCGTGATTCTGGGCAACCGGAAGCGAAGCCTTGTCGACGACTACAACAACCGACGCATTAATTTTTCCAACATCTGTGTAGTCGAGTTGGAAGCATTTGGTTTATACGAGAACCCTCGAGCAGCGGAACCTACGTCCGGTTATGTCTCATCGAGCGCTGCTTCAATCCACTCTGTCGCCAGCAAAGATGATACCGGTTTTGGCAGACTACTCACCTCGGCGGCCGAAGACATTGGTGCTCTAGCTCTCAATGTGCGCGAACTTGCAGACATGGAATTTTTGGCCATAGACGGCACACGTATACCAGTTAACTCAAGACTGATAGCTCGGAGATGGGGTCCACACTTCATCTCACTATTACGAGAGTCGCTGGCGGCGAGCAACGAGAACGACACTGCCACTCTTCGACCGAGCGTGTCCACACATCCATCACGCAATTCCAGCATAACAATCACGCCCTCGGTCAACTCTGGTGGCACCACCCTCACGAACAACAGCAATACCAGCAATCACATGTACGATCTTCCAGACGCACGCTCAGCACCACCTTCAGGCCGACCGCGTCTGCTCTACCTTCCACACAAACCAGAAATGCTCCATGCCCTCCTACATTATCTCTATACGTCAACGCTACCCTCGGCGCCTCATCCGCTCGCGACGCCGCAAATTTTCTGCTCCATGCTTCAATTCGCTCGTCCGTACCGTATCGACGGCCTTCTCGAAGCCACAGTCGAACGCCTTCACCAATGCCTTGATGGCCGTAACGCAGCTGCCATCTTCAACGCCGCAGCGATGGGAGCTGGCGGTGGCGACAGCGTCCACTTCACCACACTCAATACACGCAGTATCGCACAATCCGATATCCCGATCCGGACCCATAGCTTGGCTGGATTGGAGGGTCTTTTGTCAAATGGTGCGACGCCAAGGACACCCGGCAGTCTCAAGATCGACACAGATATGGCAAATGGACGCAGTACGAGGAATACATTGAGGGGTACAGGTGAGGATAACGAGGGTGATGAGCCGCCTAGGAGTGCGGCCACGGACACGAGTATGAGTGAAAATGAGCTTACGCTCGGAGGCAATCGCTTCGATAGGAGAGAGCAGCAAGTATGGACGGGTGGACTGAGCTCTGTCGTCGGGCTGCAAAAGAGAGGGTTGCGTGGTCTCATGGAGGGACGACGAATGCGTGAGCGTGGCTTTGAAGGTCAGAGGGTCGGGCTGGGTATTGCTTAAGTGGTCATGATTGATATGGCGTTTTCGTGGAGGAATGGAAAAGGGTGGAATCTTTTATCGCGGTCGTCAAGATACCATTGCTTCTACGTATTTGTTCGGTTTATGGTGTGGTTCTAGAGATGGTATGGAGGATAGTCGTGACATAGCTTCCTCAATAATGGAAGTGGCTAATACTTGGATTTTTCTGTTCCCAGCCTAGACGCTTACGGAGCATCACATGTTTAGTGGTCAATTGCAGCCATGGATACCTGTAAACTGTCAAGGGCAATCAGATCGACGGGGTTTTGCTATTCCGCATGCATGTTGATGCTCATCTTACAAACGTCTTAACTGCCAAAACGGCCCCGTATCTGTACTGAAAAAACCTGCCGCTTCGATGAAGATTGTCGATATAAACGGCGCCCGAACAATCCGTGTGATTCACATGGCTTGTGTAACTGGCTCCTACAAAGTACAGTCTCTTGAATATAACACGACCCATTCTGCAAGAGATGTCACAATGTGGTCCATGTATTACGGATACATATAGAAAAGTCGTTGTCCCACTACTTTACATCGCTTGGTACTACAACCCTGGATGCCTGAATGCCTGGTGGAGATTGTTCAGCCGTAGCAAGCAACGAAGCAAAACATCGAAGTATCTTCGTGATCGACATACTACCCGCTCGTATTTCTCATGGCGGAATGTTTAACGGGGCAAGAGCTACTACTGGAAGAAGGTCTGGCCTCAAGTATTGCCTGGCAGATGATGAAGTACGATGACGACAGGAACTTGGCAGAGAGCAAAAAGTGCCTCTTATGTACGCGGCGGAAGGAGCTATGGGGGGTATTCATTGGAGCAAAAGGGACAAAAAGTCAGGCTGTGCACTGGATTCGAACCAGCGTAATCAGGATATTGCTCCCACGGAGAGGCTCGCTGAACGTTTGTTAGACTGTTGATACTTCGAAGCGATGTAGATGACAACTTACAACTCTCAACCTTGAGATACTCTTGTTCGCCGTGAAATGGCTTTAAAAGTCTCACGCGCTAGCCACTGGTGGACAGTTAGAAGCTGATGGACTTAGGGAGGCAACTTGAGCCAAACGTACATTGTGCCACGTGGGATGCCCGTGATGAAAGCTTTGCAGCTTTCGTGGCTAATGATTGGTCAAGGATAGCGGGCTCATAGTATATATACCGAAATGCGGAACACAGCCGCTGCGACCATCGTAGCAGCCAGTCACAGACATGAAATGATTGATGTTGATTTAAGCCTGTTCTTCCTGTATACACCTGACGCAGCAGCACCTAAACGCCCAAACGTCCTGTAGTCTGTTTTGCCTGTCCTGTCGCTTCATGTGTTCCTCATCGCCACCAAGATACGTGATGCAGCACTCGTCTCCGGCAGTTATATATCGCGCCGCGCTAAACTCCCACGATCTGCCTATTCGTCGTTTGACAACGTTCGGGTTGCAGGAATGATTGAAGTAGCTTGCACAAGGGTATACCCCATAGCCCATGTACTCCTCGTTGTCTTCGCCGCCTCCACGAATGCCGAAAGCATTGTGGTTGTCGGCTCGCACCATTGTCCTGCATAGCTCTGGTGTCAAGGTATCCAAAAGCTCGAGGGGTAAAATCGACGTGAGCTGAATGTAGCTGTTGCAGCTTGTGTCCAGATCTTGTCGGGTTTTGTATGGCTGATCGTCCATAGCAAGCTCGAGGACTTCCTGATGCCACTGGCCAGGCTCTGAACGCTTGTACAGCACTCCACAGAGAATGTAGGACAGCATGTTCGAGTCTACTGACTCGTTCACCTTTTGCAGGATACCTTGCACAAGTCTCCTTTCCGATCTTGTCGGGGTCGTATTCTCGTGGCGCTGCTGTCGCAAGACCTTCGCCCTTTTCTCTGCTTCCCGCCAGGCCAAGGCGACCCCATCGAGGTCCGGTCTTGGCCCATCCGACATGACCTGATCTGCATTGGTACCATGGCGCTTCGCTTTGGTGAATGCAGCCAGACACTGCCATGCTTGCAGACCAAGCGCTCCCTGCTCTTTCAGCCATGCGGTTTGACACTCGGCCGAACAGAACACCTTCGCAGCGGCATTGTCGCGTACAGGCAACGTTCTTCCACGATCCCAGTCGAAGCAGTGGGCGCAAGTTTCTTTCGCGTAAGTCTTGAAGAGCACGTGGAACGCAGGAGGGCCACTCTCTGATATCACCGAGCCAGCAGCAATATCTCGAGTCGCAATGACGCCACGACCAGCGCTGGGTATCGTCCGCACTTCAAAGCAAGCACAGTGTGGATTACTCATCTGTGTTCGAGCATTAATAATTATGCTGGTCTTGGATGAAACGATGCGTGCAGCAGCCAAGAATGGAACCCCGCTTCCCCACTCATGAATTTCTCGCGTAGAATACTAGAACTATCTTCACGTCGCCGCGTTGCAACACCTTCACCAAGAACAGAAGAAGACCATCATCTAACATGGCACCCAGAACAGGGACCGAGAACAGTTGCATCTGCCAACACCCTCCACCAATCGATTCTCACCAGCGTCAAAGCGGCATGCGATCTGTGCCGCTCGGGACTCTCGCGGCCCCAAGTCCACACCACTTCACGCGCCGAGAACGAGCATATATCGCATCGCCACCAGAACTCATCTACAGATATCTTCCAGCCTCTTCATCGAGTCGCCTCGTCGAACCATCTTCACTCAATCTCTCCCAAGCCAAGATGATGCTCGCACAAGGGGCTCATGGCAGAGATTCCAGCGGGACTCGCCGCTATTTCGAGGGTGAAATTACTGGAATGCAAAGTTGTGTTATGATCGCGCTTGACAGTGGATTGTTCTCGATGTTTGGATAGACGCGTGTAGGTCTATTTACCACCTCCTCCCCTTCCCCTGCTCTCTCTCTCTCTCTCTCTCACTGCTCGTTTGCTTGCGCTGAGCAGCTTACACTCCTTTTTACCTTTTCGAGACCCCATCGTCTTTGCGAGGATGGCGCGACTCTCTTCGAACATCTGCCGACTTGCAGGTGTTGCGGTCACGCTCCTTACGGCCGTGCGCGCTCAGTCGGCCACGCAGACATGGAGCGCTCCTGTGCCTACGTGTACCGCTGGACTGCCCAATCCTGCGGGTTTGAACGGAACATATACTGACCCTACCTATGGGGCTCAGTGGCAGGTGAATTGTGGACAGGACGACCGGCCTGGAACTGCATATGGTCCGAATCAGAACTTCTTACAAGGAACAACCGGTCAGGGAATCACTGCATGTTTCAGAGGCTGCATCAAGCGACCGTTCTGTACTGGTTTCTGGTTTGGTGGTACCCAAACGGGTTTGTATGCCTCCAAGGAGCAGAATTCGCCCAAATGCTGACCACGGAACACAGATGCCCTCAACGGCAAAGGAGTCTGCTACTGTAAGTCTTCTGGGGGAATTCAGCACTACGTCGATATGGTGACCTGACCGATTACCAGACAAGGCTCCGCTTAACAATACTTATTATCAGCCCGTGACCACCACAGGCCTCGCCCTTTACAATGCCAATGGTCAAACCATTTCGAATTATGCTGGTGTCTCCCTCCTGTCGAGAGGCATACCCTCACAGCCGGTAAAGCTGCATTGCACTCATCTTGATAACCTCATTTTGTTCGCTAACGACCTTTCTTCCAAAGTGTCCGTATGCCAACATGACTACTTGGGTCGATCCGACAACCTCATATGTTTACCAGGTAGGTGGAAGGAACACTGCTTTTGCGGGACGGTCGCTGACTGCGAGTAGTTATACTGTGGCTTTAACTTGGGCAACGGGGTCTACATCCCACCAGATCCTCCATCATACCTGGCTGCCCTTCTATCAGTCACTGGCGCCTCAAATGTTGTAGACATGGCTGGATGCCTTGCTCTATGCAGCAGGACGAGCGGCTGTATGGCTGCGCTGTACTACGACACTGTCGCGGAGCCCAAGGATGTAGCCGGCACGCAGCCAGGTTGCTTTGTAAGTGGCAACAGAGCACACAGATTATGTGTATCAGCTTTCTAACATCGACTCGCCCTAGTTGCAAAACAACCCGACATCAACCCCCACCCCGAATCTCAACGACTTTTCGATGGGGTACCGTGCGGTGGCGATTCGTGTTTCACCTCCGATCACATTGTCATCAACAAGCGGCGCAGCATCGACTAGTACGTATCAACCCTCGACCTCTACCAGTGCGGTTACCTCGAGTGTCTCCTCATCCCTGTCTACACCAGCTGCTGCATCGACCACGCTATCAGCCAGTGCTGTTGTGACCACTACTCCATCCACCACTCCATTAACTACTCCATCAACTACTCCATCTACTACTCCATCAACATCTGCTCTTGTTACGACCACGCTGTCTACCACTACTGCGGCATCGTCTAGCACAACCACGACGACAACATCTGCTCTTGGTACGACCACGCTGT